>CM028869.1:2726782-2771475 GCA_016801935.1 Platichthys stellatus
TGTATTTGTTGTTTATTTAATTTTCATTTTTATAATTTTTGTGGCCACTTCTATTATTTTCAAATGTCAACAGTAATGAATTTAGTGTTTTATGCATAAGATGCCTCCCTGAAGCTAAACAAACTGAATCCACCTCCTGATTCTGATCTGCACCAAGATGTAATGGATTCTTCCTTGACCCATAGCCTGACACATTCTGCTAATTACCGGCAAAACTTCCTGACAAAGGTAAAAATATTGTATGAATTGCCAAAATGCAATAAAACAGTGTGTCTGAAAACTTTGCAGACAGAAAGTTATTTGTCCAGTTCATTGTCCAGTTTCTGAGAAACACACCCAGACCCTTTTTTCTCGCACAAAAATACAAATTCTCATTACAATACTTGTCTTATTCCATTAACAAACAGTTGTATTAATGAGCGTGCATGTTGCTGTCCTAACGCGTGGGCCTCTTTATATCGTTATATCCTCCTCATAATTGCCATCTCCCTGCTATAACCACATGATTTTATTCATAGCCTCTGTGATTGTCTCTGTGTCATAGAGCGAGAGGAAGAGAGACACAGGTTTCGTTATGGACAGTTGGCCTCCACATAAATAGTATATATATATATATATATATATATATATATATAATATAAATAATACCAGCAGCCGTCATCCTGTCACGCCCCATGTATCAAAGGTTTATCCTCGTTTCCTTTTCATCTTCTTTTAATCTCTTTCACTTTATTCTATGTTTCTTCATCTCCCCCTCCTATAATGTTTAATGCAGCGCAACAGCTTCACGTGTTGCACCCCCTCCCCCCAGTGAGCCCGTAACATATTCTCACTTGCAAACATACTCACGCACAGACACACACCTTTATAATTGCATGTCTTGTATTGTATGCGGCATTTCCATAGCATGACAGAAAAGGAAGTGGGATCCCCAGTGTCCCAGAGAATCAGACTAAATAGCCAAATAACCACATGACTTCGAAAACACTGCTTGTGACGCTCCAAAGATATGTTGTAGAAGGGAGAAAACATTGAAAGCATGCGACCACAAAACCTTTTCCAGTATAGGACGCACTGTAGATGCCATATGCACTGGAAATGTGATTCTTCTGCGACCAATGAGGGCTTAATAACAATCAAACTGTCAGACATCCCACATGAAGACAAGTAGATGGAGGCAGGCACAGTTAATGACTATAATAGCACACAGTAGTGCACATACCTCCACCAAGGCCCAACAGTCAGTTTCCTAAATATGCCTGATTTTTTTCCTTTTGGAAATTGTTTAGAACTTCCCAAAAATGCTCTCAATTTAGAAGGTCATTGAAAACAATCTGAGATCCACCATTTTTTCTAACCCTTGCCCAGAACTGAGTGAATTCTGTCTTGTCCCAGGTTCCATCCATCAAATTTTTTTTTTGTGGAAAACCATTCGGACGATTTGGCATAATCCTATGTGTGCTTGTGTGTTTGTGGGGGGCACATTTGAGTGTAAGCACCTGTTTTAGCCATTTTCCCCAGTCTTTGTTATTTCCAGATGATTTGAATCTGCTATAATAAGTTTGTATCTCATAAGGTGCATTCCACAATCATTTAATAGCTCACTGCAAAGTATTGGCCTTCGACACCATTTAACATGAAGCAGTATTCTTGTAGTGTCTTGGTATACAATGTATTGTCAGTGGGGAATGACACATTGTGGATACTTCTGCAATACAATATTTTCTAACAATAAAAGTAATTATATGTGAGCTCTAGTGTTCTCTGGCAGGACTGCATCAGTGGAAAGATGTAAATTTACAAGAATGTACAAAATATGAACAAGTGTTTTAACTTTTTGAGTTGCAAATAGTGCTATCATTAAAAACACAACAATAATATAATAAAAGTTATATTGTTATGTTTTCCATTTTTTCCCATTCACTGATGGTGTCCTTACTTTCCCCTCGCAACTGTCACACTAAGATAATAAGGCAGAGGCACTTTTACAAAGTCAGCAAACAGACTTACCTTTATTCACAAATCTTTATCCAAAGTTCATCATCACTATACTTCTCAGATAGTTTTGCGTCAGCAGAGCTTGATAGTTTTCTACATTTTCCAGGGGCAACATAAACAAAGTGGGTAGTGAAACATCCCCCAATGGAATACAAGGTACCTACTGTTTTTCTTTTTCTGAAATCTTACAAATGCTAGTAAATACTGTTTTCTTTTATGCGCTGGTAGCTAATGCAGCCTGAATTTTTTATTTTTTAAAGTGCCCCTCCTACCTCGTATAATGACCCCCTGAAATGGCTGTCCACGTCCCCAGTTAACTGACAGTCATTTAAATTCACTCTCTCTTTCCCCGGGTCCTGTAGATGCCTCAGAGAGATGCGCCGGTTCATATTTATATGAAGACATATGTGTTTTCTCTCCCGGGACATTAAGTGGCTGCTTCTGTATCAAGACGTGGAGGATAAATCATCTGTGCTCTGGCTCTCTGTGACAAGGCCAGTGCGAAGTGCAGCGTGGTGAAGTCGGTTGGTGTGATCACTGATGCTGCACTGCCTCCTACAACACTGCTAGGTTAGATAAAAAGACACGCTAAGTCAACCCAGTGGTGACATGAATAATGGCTTGTGCATGGAAATTCAAAGTGACCTCATCTGCAAGGATGAGCAAGTCAACAGAATGACGTACGCACCTCCCGTCCAGGATATCAGATTGAGGTGGTGGAATATTGCACGTGTTGATATGCCTAATTTAATTTCTATACGATTCCATAAAGAAAAGACATACAGCTCCATCTTCTTCAAAACGTGTATGGTTATAATTAAAGCTGTTGCTTGTATCTGTTATAAACTATAAATCACTGTCAAAAGTTTACTTTGATTCCTAAAGATAACTAAAGTAAACACAGGAGCCATGGTCAGCATGATTCATGACTTCAGTTTCTCACCAGTGCCACTGTTTCCGGAACAGTTTCTTTCAAAACTAGATTAAAATGTTACGTATAGTAATTTCAATCCCTATTTGTTGACTGTGATAATCAATTGACTGTGAACCAGCCCCGGTGGAGAAGCTGAGAGAGGTCCATTCAGGTTTGACCGCTGTCGTTATGTGGGTGTGAATGTGGTGTTCGTCTGGAGTGTTCAGCACATTTGAACAATTCGTAGCTGATCTCCTTCATGGCAGCAACATTCATAGAATCACTTCATCTTTAGGAAATAAAAGCACAATGGTTGTTTTGTTGCTGAATTGCTTTATATCAAGCTTAATTAAAGAGCTATTATTTTGAAAAGCTGTAAACTTGGGTTTGAAGATTATGTCTATTGCTTAATAGTCCTCTGAAGTTGCCAACATGTAATGTAGAAAAAAAGTAACTGCATTTAAGTAAATAATTCAAACTTATATAAACCATAAAAATATATATATTTACTCTTTCTTTAATACAAATTCTATTTCAATTAATGAAAAATATTGACTGCAGATAAACCAAGTAGGAAAAAGTTTTCTGACTTCACTCTGCACAAAAGACTGTTTATAAACAAATCTGCACGCAACGTCCAACACACAAATCAAATAAAAAGGGACCGTTTATCGACTCACTGACAAGGAATTATTCTGAAGTAGCTCCAGGCACTATCAGTGTTTATTGATGAAGAAAGAGTATTGTATCGTCACAGCAAAATCTCAGTGTAGACTTCTATTGTATTATGTCAATAAGTAAGCAGAATATCAGAGGAAAGGCAGTTTTCTCTTTCTCTGCAGTTGTTGTGGACACCTGCGTACCTCCACTGGTGTGTCGTTCAATGTTTGCCAAGATGTAATATCTGCTGCAGGTGCATTCTGACCTTATTTCTGAAGAAAAGAGTGTTCCTTAATTTCCTCAGTAACACCGGTGTCCTTCTGACCATAAAATGGTGAACTGCCTGCTTTGAAAAAGGCAGATGGAAGGGAACTGTATCATCCAGGCTGTCTGGGGAAACAGTCGATGCACAGATGCTGTGTAGATTTACCTGCAGATAGAGGTATAGATGACGTGGAACCATAAACTGTGAATGCACTTTGAAGAAGAGGGACCCATATCACAATTTACCAAAATGATTGTCTATTCTATATACACCTTACAGTTGTAAAGATTATAAGCCTCATCTATGAAAAGAAGGACATTACTTCTTTGACTGCTCTCTGTTTTAACTTCTGTTTTCTTCCACTTATGAATCCTCCATTCTTCTTGAATATGACTAGTAAAAGCTCACTAATGTAACACAGATGGTGATCAGGGATATAGTAATAGTCCAGTTTGTTATACAGGAGCACTCAAGTCTCATCCGATAAAGAAGCAGCCCCAGATGGTCTGGGCTCAGCCTCAGACCTTATCAACACCTCGGAACGCCTCTGCTCATACCCACACATTACCTCCAAGTGTATTCACAAAGTCATGATTGATGTTTTATCTAATAAATGCAAACTAATGATAAAGAGTCATCATACTTTAAATTCAAGACAACACCATGATTGATGTCGTGCTGAATACGTGTGATACCATAATAAAGACGCAACCTAGCTTAACAAACTTGGAGATGGCTGTGATTAAGAAACGCGACTGTATACAGCAGGCAGTGATTGATGTTATGGATTATATCTAGTTTGCACTGACTGATGGGGAAAACTTTACTGTATAATGAGCAAGACAATGAACACAGGAAATGTGCTCTGCTTGGGTTAGAGCTGTGCCGCATAAAGCCCGGAGATAAATCTGTGTGTGTTACATAAATGTATCCTTGAGCTGGAGAGTTCATTAATCACCACAAACAGACTCTTGTAGGAGGGAGGGGGGGTGGAACGGAAGGAGAGAGTGAGTAGGCTGCAAGTTCTTTCTTTGTCTTTCTTTCTTAAATAAAATATTCCCTGCATATCCTTGTTTACATTTTACAGAGCAAAGTCTGATTATGAATCAGGACCGATGTTGAAAAATGCTGTGTAAGACCTTAAATCAGGATTTAGATGTGTACTTGTCGACATCAGAAGGTAACAATACTCCATGTTATATTGCAATTGACCGGATTCAGTTTAAAGTCATCAGAAAATGATGTTTAATGGAAAGTGTCATATTCAGACTTTATAGTCTTAATCAGGTCAATATCACAATCGGACCTCTGTCCACTTTCATCAACCATGTTATCAACTGTTTGCTAAAATGTCTTTCAAGTCATGACTGACCAGTCAAACACAACTGCTCATTACACAAAAGTTGAAAAACACATGTGTTTAGCTATTTGTCGATGGTGTTGGATCATGAATGTCGATCGTTCTGTTCACTTTAACCACTGTCTCATCGTGTGGCAGGTGAACTGTACGCGCAGACCTTTTTCAATTTCAAGTCCTGTTCAGTTCCTAATAACTTCTGAGAAGTGTCAGTGTTTATTGTAAGGTGGAATGTAAACGCAGGTCAGCAGGGGACTGAGGAGGGAGCACACTCCAACAGGACCCTGCAGTGCAAGGTACAAGGATACCAGGCCTATAATGTGTGTCTGGCCCAATCATGAAGCAGCGGCAGTAATAATTTTGTACCTACACCCCGTGACCATAGACGCCTCTTCACCTTCTACCACTTCCCAGAAATGATACCATAGTATGCCAGATAAGTAAGCTACCATCTTGCTCATCTGCAGTTAGGAGACAAAATACTTGATAACGTGTAATTAATATTTACAAATCATGAATTGGATTTATTTTAGCAGTTCTTTAACACTAAATTTCGCACGTTTACTCTGGAAGACCAACAACATGTTTTTTTTTTTTTTCGTTCAGATGAGAAGGACAGTATGACTCACACTGCGTTTCTTTTGAATAAAAGAACACACATGTAAGATAAGCTGGTTGAGTTCTGTCAGTCACTGAGTGTTATGAGCAGGGCCGGCCCTAGCACATTTGGCGCTCTAGGCAAGCTTCACCCTAATGTTAGATGAATTTTTTTAATGTCAAAGTATTGGTTGGAGATATATGTTATGGGTCGCAAAATTGATACCACAGCAACAAAGTATATCTGTAGAATACAGCATGAATGCAGCAGCAGTAACGACAGGGAGCATTCAGTTCCCTCATCCAGACTGCATCTTATTCAAATTAAACACAATTTCAAGTACAAGCATTTCTCTGAGTGAGACTGCATTTTAAAGTGCATAAAACATACATTCAATTATTATGGTGTCTCTTTCCTCCAAACATCTTAATATACATCATCACTCATAAAGAAATATGAACATTTACAATATAGAACTATTGAACATTAGCTTATAACTGGTCTTTATAAGGCACAATAACAATACATGAATTACAGAGTCTGTGTCTATCGGAGATGAACTACACACTGTAAAGTAAACAATATACTATTGCGACCCGCCTGCAAGACGACGCGCAGGTAAAATAAACACCTATACAGGCGAATGTAGCCCCGCCCACCTAGTGCGCGAGTGTCTCTCCTCACTGCCCTGCGGAGTTTCTAAGTTTTACCAGTCAACACGTCTCAATGACACCCGAGGCTTTAGGAGCTAACGTAGGTGACTCTCACCCACTACTACCCTGTAGAATACAGGATGAATGCAGCAGCAGGAACGACACGGAGCATTCACTTCCTCATCCAGACTGCACCTGACAGTACGGGGTGCAACTGCTCAGGTGCCAAACGTTCCACTTGAGTGCTGCTGTCATTTACTGATTTCTCTAATGAAACTACTTAAATTACTGTCAGAGTAAATAAATACAATGTTTTTGGCCATACCACATAGAGAAGGGGGCGCAAAAAACTCTGCCTAGCAAAACAAAAATATATTTTATTTTATTTTTTGCTCTGCGCAGTTTTTGGCGCCCCCCTCTGAATGGCGCCCTAGCCAACCGCCTATGTCGCCTGTAGGAAAGACCGGCCCTGGTTATGAGTCAGTGTTGGAAAAAAAACTTCTTTAAGTTTTGACAAGGTTTTATTTTTGACACCTTTTCATCCTAAACAACAAAATGTGAAGGTTGTGCATGCGTCCTTGGGGAAACTCTGCACAAGACAGTCTTCTTTTTCATCGTTTTTAAATGAAAAGAATACATCAGAAAATATAGAAATATAGATTCTATGTATGAGAAAAAAATGAAAATGGAAAAAAGGGTCGATAAATAAATGAATGAAAATGAGACCAATAACAAAGTGCCTGAATGCACAGGAGATACAGGAAGGAAGACAGGATGAAAATAGGATAAAAAGTAATAGAGGAAGGAGGACCAGAGGGAAATTAAAGCTTAAAATGTCCAGAGAGAGAGGGAGGGTGAAAGACAGCAAAGCAAAATATAAAGTGAGTGATGAGGTGAGCCAACAGTGGCCAAAAGATTGATTTTATAAACAGAAAATGAAGACAGTTTACTCTGCTGGTACTTTGGGATGAAAGGCAGTGACGGAGCAGAGGACAAGTTGAGACAGCGGGAAGGATAAACACTGCAAATGGATGGAGACAAGAGACGTGGGAGAGAAAAGAAGATGCGCAAATAATGGAGAGAACAGTGTATGAAACAAATATCATACAAAACTCTCTGAACTGCCAAACGAACAACAAAACTCCATCGATATTCACACAGTGGTGCTAATCTGAGCAAGTCTCCCACACAGATAAGAGATCAGTCATTTTACTGCCATAGCAGTCAAGGTGACTTTGTCATAATGTGCTGGTATATGTGAGTTTTATGTCTTTATAGCAATATAACTTTTGGAGAAGCTGCAGAATGTGTTTGTGCAAATACAGCTTTCCTACATTCAAAAATAAAAAGTTAAAACTCAAATGGAAAGTTTCACGACTACAGACACCCACGATATGGACTTATTATCATGAATTGTTAACATATATATATATATATCATTATGTTTTAAATCATGCTCATAAATTCTCCTGTCCTCGATCGAAGTTGACCAACATACAGTAAATTCACCTAAAAAGAAAATAAACAAAGCCCATCGTATGTTGCCTGCTTAAGACCAAATCAGTCTATGTGCCGTGTAAAATAGTCACTGTAAACTACAGTATGTCCAATACCTATGTGACGTTTTGCTCTAAAAAAACCATGACACCAATCCATGTGGCCCAAAACCTTATTTGGCCTTATGGGAAAAAATCTTCATCTTATTGTCCTAAAATTATTTTAGTTGTCTCTGTGAGTCTTTTTCGTACAACCTTTTTCCCAGTCAGATTCCCAAAAACTCAAATGTGTCATAAGCTGCTCCTTTCAGACTGATGAATAGCACAATGAATCCCAGGCAATATCCTAATCCTCTAAAAGAGTAAGGATATGTTAATTATATTGTGACTAGTGAGAACTTTAATTAAAGATATCTGTGATATCAATGTTACTAGTCAAAACAACAGTGACAGATGTGTTTCATCCGCTTTTGACAAGTCCAAACTGAGTTACAGAGGGGGTTTTTTTAATGGAAAAGCAAGCCTCTCCCACCTGACCCTTGCAGTAGATTCTAACATACTCCAATTTACAATGTAGTTTTGCCTCATCAAAACTCTAATTCAAAATATCTGTAATTATATTTTGAGTGGGCGAAATGAAATCAAAGATATCTCAAATCTAAATTAAAGATGTAAATAAATTGATGATAAATATCTACAAATAAATTATATCTCTCTAATTACATACGATGTCTACAAGTCGGACAGTTAAAGTTAAAAAGGAAGATATTAATTTAACTAATTTAATTTTTAAGATGTCAATAATCCAGTTGCAGATATCTATGAGAAACCCCATATATATGAATGGCATAAGTGGTTTGAACCACTGAGATAAAATCTTATTACAGATATCTTCAACTTTATTCTTCCTTGTCAAAATATGAATACAGATATATTATTAATTTGACCAGACACATTGACAATGCATATATCAGTTATAAACATTGAGTTGAGCAATTAGATCCTTAAACTCTTGCCATTTGAGGACGAACCATTATAGAACTCCAGCTGGTCCTAAAAAAGGAAGAAGTACAAGTACAAATACACACACACACACACACACAAACATATACACACACACATTTAAATAATTTATTGGAATCCACCAATCATATTCGTACAAAAAGGATTCAAACATTTCTCAGAGGTTGAATACAGCTTAGTGACTCATGGGTGCAAGCAACATCTCCTACGCCAAACAGCAAGACTACCTATAGCAGCTGATACAGAGCAGAACTTTGCTAGTTGTTTAGATCATCTCTTACTAAGTCCTGCCAGTCGTAGTCCACTGACTGAAAGCTTATGGACATGCCCCAGACTTCCAAATATCAATACTACCAGCTTACATGTATAGCCTAGGTCTCTCATTTTAGCAACAATGGGCTGGTATTTGGTCAACTTGTCAAGGAAGGCTATGTCCATATAGAGGTCATAGACACAGGCTACCTCAAGGACTACTACCTCCCTTTTAACCTTGTCAAAGAAAACAACATCAGAGGTGTTAGGGATGTTACAGAACACATCATCAGAACTGTTAAACCAATCTGGCATTATACAGGAGTGTTGTACATTGACACATTAGGGGGGAATACTCCCTTAACAGTACTAGAAATGAGGTCGACAATGCGGTCATGGCACACAGTATAGAGTCCTTTGTACTTATTACAGCCATTAACAATATGAGCAATGGATTCTAAATGTTGGTTGGGATTAGAATGCATTATACAGTGTGGGTGATGATTATTAGGGTACCACAATGCAAGATTGTATTTAGTTGGCAACACCTGTAGTCTGGATTTAACAGTAAAACAGAGGATGTCCTCTCCTACAGAGGCATTCCTGTACATTGTATGAGAGACAGAGTGGTCAGCAAAGTCAAGGCATGCCAACTTTCCCTGCAGTCTCAGTCCAGTCCAGTGTAGTTTTGTCTCTGCCTGTTTAATGGTCAGGAGGAACTTTCCTGCTGTTGTGTTGTGGAGTGTTTGTTGTGTCCCATTGTGGTAGACAGTAGCCTCCACATTGACCGCTGGGTCTGTGACAACTGCATCAGATGCGTCAGCATCGTCGTTATTTAGCATCCTGAGGAGGTGTGTCAACCTTGTAGTGGTGTAGGTCCACTCCACATTAGGGACACTGAGCCCCCCCTCTTTGTGTAAGAGGAAGAGTATATCCCGAGTGGATTGAGTGTTCAGTCCCAGCCATCTCCTGACAGCTTTGACTGTTTTATTGTTCATGTCTTGTAGGACATTCTGTGGGATGTGGACATTCGCAAAGAGAAGTTGTATCTTTGCCAGGGCCACTTCTCTGATGGCCTCCAGTTTCATGACTACAGGGAGGGGTGAGGAATCAATTAAATCAATTCTGTACTTATAGTCACAGGATAGCTTCTGTATTTGCTCACCCCACTCGCCTGCAATGTTGAACTTATGGCCCATATAGGTGTAAGTCTCATGACGAGAGTAGACCATGATTGTTTGTCCCATTAGTGTGAAGGAGGGAGGTTTGTCTGACTTCGCTTTGTACCAGCGGTTACCACCACTGCCTCGTTCATGACCAGAGCAAAACCCATCTGTTCTGCCCAGCATGTTGGTAATTACATTCTCATCCCTAGAGGACATCTCCACATCATCAGCGTACCCTTGGACAGGGTTTGGGGATCTGATTTGTGGTGGTGCACACTGACAGAGCCACTGGTTGATGGCCAGAATGAAGTTAACAGCACTCCAGGGGCAGCCTGTTTTAATCCCTACCTTGAGGGGTACAGGCTCTGTGAGTTGGTCTCCACAGATGACTTGCAAATAAAATCACTTGTACACGTCTGTGATGATGTCCACAAAGGGTTGAGGTAGATGGATTTCTTCTAGTGTGCGGAGCATCATATTTTGTGATAGTGTCCCAAAGGCATCTCTAAAATCCAGGAATACAGTGTAGAATTTACATGATTGATGTTTGAAGTCATCAATTCCAGTTTTAAGGCAAAACACATGTTCATGCATGTCTTGTCTGTCTATGTAGGCTTTTTGTTTAGGTGAGACAGTGCCTGTGTCTACAAGCCATGGGAGGATGCGGGCAAGAAGACATTTCATGAGGAAAAAAAAAAGTGGGGAGTAGAGAAATGTCTCTCCATGTAGATGGATCATTTGGAATATTGTCTTTCTTTGGTATTCTATGTATGAGGGTACTAACTTCCATGAATTAGGTACTAATTAGGTCACTAGTGTCATTAACAGTGGGTGGGGGAGAAGGAAAGGTACTATTATTGAGAATTATGTCAATGGCTTTTGATTTTCTGTGCTGCCATAGATAGGATAATTGTTCTCTGCTTACTGCCCTTGGATGTTCACGGTGTTCCGCTGCTCCTCTTTTGCTTAGCCGTGGTTGGATGACGTCTCTCACATAGATCAGCTGTTTCTTGATCCAGGAGGTAATGGAGACCGGTGTAAATTCCGCTGGATATTTATCTATCAGGGGGAACTTTTTTAGGACTCGTGCCACATATTTTAGAAGTGGTAATCTGAACTTCTTCCCGCTGGTACGTCACGCACGAAATATTCAATTTTGGAAGAATACTCCGATTAGGATGGATGCAACTTTAGTCCATTTCTTCGGCGATCTCCTGAAGTGTCTTTCGTGGACCTCGAACGTTGCCCATTCGTGATGTGCGAGTTGGCGCATGTAGTTGTTATAATCCACAGGGAAATCCTGGCCGCCCGGTGATGGTTGTGGGACGGGGTCGTGGCACTGCCGCTGTTTGTAAATGCGGCCACTAATCAAGGCTTGTTTATAGGCTGATCGTAGTACTGTGACTAGGCCTTGTTTAGTACTAGAGTCCAAAACATATTACCTCTGCTGCATTAACGATGGCAGTTACAACAGGCGAGATGTTACGTTTTTAAGTTGCCATTGTTTGGCACGGAGCTGCGATGCCGACTGACTGACACACACATAAACACACTCACACACACACTCACACAGAGTCATGTTTCAGGTAAGCTCTTGCTGCAGCCTCTGCAGAGTAAGTCACTTTCTTCTTTGCCAGAATGTGATGCCAGTTTTAAGGCTTAAGATTCACAACCTCAAAGCCAAGTCACTATGAACGTATGAATCCGCAAAGTTTAAGAGCTTTCTAAGTCCTGCAGGGATTCACTTGTGACTACCCGGAACAAAACCGGAATCTTGATAATCCTCATTATAATGCACAAAAAGAGCATCCTATTTCTTTTTACATTCACCCATAGTGAACTTCAGCTTTGTAATATCCTCAGCAGTATTTATGGAGAGTGTTAGGAGTCAAGGAGTTGTGGAGCTCAGACAAAATCACAGACAGCAGAAATCAGTCTATAAAAAGCTGTCGAGACAAACATCAGGTGGCTTTTGTATGTTCATTCAACAAATCATGGGCAACATGATGACACAGCACTGTTAACTCATCCTGTCTCTGTACAAAGAAATGATAGATTTAAAGTGGAAATAAGAGGCTACAAAGCTGGTCATGATGAGACGTCTGCTGTCTTCTGTTTCTGGAAAAACCTTTACATGTGGGGTTTACTTGCAGGAGAATTGGACTGGATATTGTCACTGATCCTTGGAATCGATTGATGCTTCAGTTACATCGCACCAATACAAAGTGGCATAAAGTGCTTTTCTGAATTTATCTAAGGAACTGATTTCTTCTGCATTCAACAAGCGAGCAACACTGTTGTTTTCTTCAATGTGAAACAATGTAAAATGAGCATTACAGGTATAAATGATGTTTTTGAGCATGTTGTAACCACTTGAACCACTTACAATAGGTAACCAATGCATACACAAACGTATCTGTGCAGATACAGTGTTACATATTAATAATAGCTTTGATTTTAAGAATTAATATTTAATCATTATAAGATATGAATTCCCCAAACAGAAAGATGGACAGATTTCAATTTTTTTACCCCTCTGTGAGTCAAAAACCCTTTAGATGGTTTGTTAGATCTTAAGTTCCCTTCATTTACTGCTGGTAAACAACTAACTTAATTTTAGAAGATTACGCAGATAGTGTAATATTTCAGTTCATTTTAAGAGCCTTCTGTGATTTATGCATTTCCCCTAGAGTTGTGTTCAGGCTTTGAGAGGTGACAATGAGTTCACTGTAATGTCACACTGAATTTATTAAATAAGTATTAATTTAAGACCTTTACAAACTAAAATTACATTTGAGAGTTAACTTCGCCAAAGATCAAGACAACTCATTATTAAAGCCGATGTGTTTCGACGGTTTAGTTGCCTGCGGGCAACTAAAGGCTGCTCAAAAGGGATTGGTTATACTAGAAATGGAAACCAGAAAGCTCCGGCCTCCAAATCTTGTCCTTCACCTTCAGATTCTTTCATTCAGAGTACTTCCATGTAGGATCTGTGGATAGACATTAGTTCAAAGAACAAAAATTGAATGGACAGTGCATTAAACTGTCCACGTTCCCAACCATGCATTGTATAAACAAATGTAATTTGGTGCTTCAGAATTTGAGTTTTGAGGCCAACTCTAAATCGCAGGTAGTTGTGACGACTAATTATGTTCATAATAAAATAAACTTCTTACTTGCAGTTTTACATACCAAGAATTCCAAACTCATTATGTTTTGTAAAGATAACAAACAAATCAAGCTCCCTCTCAATGTCTCATGAAAACATGAAACAATAGTTTATTTTTAAACACTTAATTGTTCTGTATGTGACTTAATGACACAACTGATATCTTCTCAACAAATGTTATTATAATAAGTTGACAAAATAATAATGCAGATATAAATTGACCTATAAACATTAATTTGAAGTAACTGCACAGAATGGTATGACAACAAATATTCAAACTGACCCTGAAACCAGTGTATTTTTCGCAACAGAATGCAAACAGGTACTGCAGAATAGAATTAACAGAGTACTTATCTGTTTAAAAAGTGTAAACAATCAGGAAAAAGTGTTTATTTAAAATCATGAAATATTTACTTTGAAAGCAAACTATGAACCCCATGAATTGGCATGCGGGCCGAAAGTAAACAAATGTATAGAAAAACTAAACATGATCAGTTTCTAACCCTAAGAGCTCATTTATCAGAGAAAGAGCTTGATTTGTTTAAGCTTCTGTAAACAACTGGAATAAAGTTCCATTAAGATGTGTTATAAGGCCTAAAAAGCAGAGACTGCTTGTGTTTTATTGGGACACCTAATTTAATTGTATAAAGCAAGTTGAAATGCATCGTAACACTCTTCATAAAACACAAACTTTAAAAGCCTTTTAGTGGGCCATGCTAAAAGGCTGTAATAATGAATCCTTGCACCGCACAATAGGCAATCAGACCAGCAAGCTGATCAATTAAACAGAAAAATAGGAGACCAGGTTCCAACCTAAGCACTTACTTATCAGAGCAAAAGCTTTGTTTTCAAGCTCCTGACACTGAACAACTGATAGAAAGTTCTAGGAAAATGTGTTAAACCGTTCCCGACGAGATCCCGTTTTTTCATGAGTAAGCAGAAGAAGGAACATGTAAAAATGCCACAGAAGAAACCTAGGCCTGGCCACCAGATTATTGCAGCTGTATTTTCATTTTTCTGTTAAACATTTCAAGGTGATTGACTCAGCTGATTTTCTGATCAATTATAAGAGCATTTGATTAAGATAATATTTTTTTACGTTTTAAACGCTTATGAATATTTTAGAACCATATCACACCATACCAACATCAAACAGTATCGTAGCAATAACATTTTTATGTGGGTTCCGGGGACTCACTACATTGAAAATCAATATCATTGATCATTATATTCTGGTACGTTTAAGATGAATGGTGGCGAACGTATTGGAATGTGAGGTGTCAGAATGCAAGCTCTCATTGGCCACAGAACCAGAGATGTTACCCACACAGCCACAACTTTGAATATGACAAGGTCTGAATGTCCCAATGCAAGGATGGTGGAATTATAGATGGTTGGAGGGCCCACTGAAGTGGCAGAATGTATCTCACTGCTGCCAATGGAGAGGGGGAGGGCGAGACAAAGATTGAAATAATAAGGGAGAGAAAGAGCTTGAGAGCTGCTTAAAGTTGGGTATTCATTCATAGCATGAAACGAAGGAAAAACATGAAATGAATAATGTGTTTAATACTTTGATGTTGTACACTGATGTGGAACCTAAAGTGGTTTCCAGAGTCTATCAACTGCTCACACTCTAGCAGCAAACTGTATTTTCTGTGTGAAGTAGTATGTGTGGCTTGATGTGCAGCTGTACGTTAACATAAACACCACAATATAACACTGCACTTCTGACACCCCGGAAAAAACAGCACTTTTTCACATTAGATTTTTGACTGACACCTCTGGGCCACTGTACCTTGACTTCTCCTTGTGTCGGGTGATAGCACACGTTCTTTGGCGATCTTGTAGCTGTCAGAATGAGTGAGGACAAACATATTGTTCAGGGTTATGAACACCCACACATCTGTGAGCCACAGTTGTGGATTATAGAGGATCATAATAAAACCCGGCCTTTCCTGGTGAGGTGGAGCTTGACAAAGTGGATTTTCAAGTGATGGAGGACAATAGAATAACTCCTAAGAATCCCGGGAAGCATGTCCAGCTCACATTAAATGCTTTACGCTAATGGAGCTTGTCATGCTGTATGGTCGTCAGCTGATTCTGTATGTGCACTGTGTTGAATGGTGTAAAATGAATGTGCTATAGAGCGCGGTTCATTCAGTTTACAACTGCTGAACCTGATCGTTGTTCACTCTCACAGGATTGATCTGCCCTCAAGTTTTAAGATGCAGTAAAGCGAAAATTAAAATTTCTGCCCATTTAGAGTAAATATCCCATATGAAATCATGCCCCAAACCTCTAGCAATCCATAGCCCAACATCTGAACGTGATCTGTGCTAGAACAACATCAGTAGGTGGGGGTATGCACCTCAGACTTATTTCAAAGGGTCACAGAGACATAGGCATAGACAGAGGCATCAGCTTAACCAGAGTTATGGACTCAAAGAATCTTGACAAATCATCAGAGTTAAGACGTCGCTTTTTGATGTGAACATAATTTTTTGCTCTGGTAAGACTGCTCTTTCAGTGAGTGATACCGCTGGAGTCTGCACTAGTGTTGTTAGCATGAATTAGCATGATCCGTAGCACTAGCTTTGTGTGTTGCACAATTTTGCAAAATGCTGATTTCGTTGCTTGGTGTTTGAAAGGTTCGATGTAGGCGAAAATGGTTGTTATTGGCGTTTCGTTCCAAGGCTTTATCCTGTTCCAAGAGGTATAGCATGTCCCTGTTCAAAGTTCATTTAAATCTTCATGAGCTGATCTTTGAGTTGGCTCTCTTTAAGTGTGAACATGCACTACACTGACTCTCTTCTCCTTTTCCTCCTCAGGCAATTATACTCCTTCTTTAATAACCCTGAATCAACAGCATCATCACTTTTTCTCCTGCACTAACTCTTTCCTGTTAACCAGCCAACTTTTGTCCGTTGTGCTGCGTTCTTCACTTGCTCTCAGCCGAATAAAAAGTAATTAAAAGACATAATACAGATGTATCCTCCATAGAAGATCTGTTCAACTGGTGCACACTCCAAAAAGGCAATCATTAAGTTTCTGCTAACACAATACACTGTGAAGAGTTTAAGCACCTTGTTACACGCTGTGAGGAAGAATCTGTTGATGAAGCATCTTGAAGCTCAGTGTAATTACTATACTGCTGCAGTGTGGTGGAAACCGCTTAGAGCCGAAGCCCTTTAAAACCTCCTCACATTTCATAATACGCTCCCTTTATGTTGCAGCAGCTCTGCCTCATTCAGGAGCTGGAGAGCCTTTGATCGCAAAGCCATGTACAGAGTTGTAAAAACATTCCCAATGTCGTCACTCTCATCTATACTCATCCAGTTTCAATCTAGTGACCCAACTCACCTCGGGTTGAGACAGTGTGCTCACTGTCCACCTGCTTAATCAAGAAGCAACTAATAGACCAGGAGCATTTTTTATTTATACGACCTCAGGCTCATTAACTCACCATTGATACTGAAAAGGATTGTCCTGTCACGTAACAATCATCCTGTGACGCTTGCAGCCCATATACCTCCTGCTAATTCATGCCTTGACCATCCTCAAATGCTCCCTTAGTTACATGTTTGTTTTTTGCTTTGCACTATAATATCTGTTAATAAACTTTATACGTAGATGGACAACATGACAGCTCCCTAAAAGTGCCATCTAGTGCCTGACTACATCATTGAGCATGTCTGGGATAGAATGAAAGAGGAAGCATGGAAGACGAAACCAAAGAATCTCTTTGAAAACCATTGTCGAACCGCATGGATGCAGTCCTTCAAGCTCATGGAAGGCGTACAAGATATTAAATATGGATCTAACAGCACCGCTACTTAAATCATTGATGTTTTGCAACATATTTAACATTACTAACATTACTATCTGTAGGCGACAAAACTTTTGTCTTGCCAAATTCTGACCTTTCTGTGTTCATTAAATTAACAATCTTTCTTCAGTGAAGCAAATTTATTTTAGTATATTAAACATAATTTGTGAGGGTTGTAGCTTTCATATGAGCCATTTCTAAAACCGATGGATTAATTAAAAGTCAGGTTATAAGCTGTTGTTTCTACAAAGTGGATAAGTGACAAGACTTTTGTCAGGGACTGTAGGTCCTAGCCTCTTGTATAGCTATTATTAGACATTACCTCCAGAGAAATTCTGGAGAATTGGGTCTGGACTTTCTCCAGAGGTTTCCTTTCACATGTGAACAACGCAGTGGGAGATTCACTGCCCAGATGCTTCACAATAACAACAAATCCTCCAGAGATTCAGCGAGGGGTGGTGCAGCAAGCAGACGCAGGAAGTAACCCATTATTCCACTGTGAAGATCAGATGTTTTTGTTACTGCACATCCACACCAGTATCGGCTCTTATCACCAAATGCTCTCTTGACATTTTAGTCTGTCTTCTACTTGTATGGCACCTCTTTTTTATCCTGAGATTTGGGGTTTCTTCATCCGTTGCATGTTACAAACGTAATTACCACCCCCCCCACACACACACACACACACACACTCCCTGTCTGTGAATCCTGCAGAGTTCCTGCCAACTTTGTACTAGGGAGCCAGGTAGAGAAAGTCCGCAGTGGATGGGACAGGCACCAAACAAACAAAAAGTCAAAAGTACACATAAATTAGTTTTTTGCATCACTTTATGCAGCTCTTATTACACTAATGTATTTTCAAATGGTCCTTGTCCACTAAAATGTTATTACCTCCACCAAAAAGGTTGTGATTTCACACCAGTCCCTTTGTTTGTTTATTGTGAGCAAGATTACGTGAAAACCACTTTACAGATTTCCACCATACAGGGAAGAAAGATGAAACACGGGCTGAGGAGGAGTCCATCACATGTTTGTGTATATCCTGGTAAAGGGGCAGACCCAGGATTTTGATTAAAAATAGGCATGTGGCCATGTATGACTTCGTACAAATTTGGTGAAAATCTGAATAAACTGATTGTGATATGTTTTCCATCCGGGGGGTTGTCTATTAGCCACTGCATGGTAATATATGTGTGGGGAGAGTGCACTATGGTCTTTGGCTGAGGTTTGCACTCTACTTGGTGCCATTCTATTTAGTTGTGTGTAATGTATGTTGTACAAATTGGGGTGAAATGTCATGAGTGCCATCTCACAATTAGTCAAGAGCATTTGTCGGGGGATCTCACTACCGCGGCCCCTCGCACAAGATAGTATCTTTTGTATCCGTGATATTATGACGTCAATGGTGAGTTTCAGTTAAACATGTTGTGTATGTCATGTTTATTTTTAATGGCGCATTGTCTCATTTTGTTTGGATTTTTGTCGTGACCCCTTGGAATTTTCAGTGAGGTGAATTAGAAAAGAAATAAAGTTGACGTTTTATCAAACTGACTTTAACATCCCTCATGCACACACCCAGACAAAACACGTAACAGCACTCTGACATGCCCTCAGCTCATGAACTTTCTGTCATTTTTTGTTTTGTGCTCTTTATTCTCTGCTCCGTCTCTCTCGCACCCACATGGCTGCAGGTTGTGAATTAATGAGCAGGGCTGAAAACACAAGAAGAGGGAGTCGGAGCGGGAGAAGGGTGGGGGAGATGAGAAGACAGAGGGTGAGAGTCAAATCTTTATGGTGCACCGGAGAGAGGTGCAGAGTGTTTGATAGAAATAGCAGCAGCCTTGGAGCAGAACGGCAGAGCTTACATGGTGCGGCTGGAAACCTTAGAGAGAAATATGGCTGACTAAGAGGCAAACCCGGGCGAACTGCAGATAGGGTTTGGAAAAAGCAAAGAGAAGGAGCACTTCATTTTGGGAAAAGATGGCCATTGAAGGCCTTCACCTCCATAAAAATATATTGACCAGAGCTTAATTTGAGCTTGAGGAGGCAGGTTGTTTATGTTGCTCCCAAGCTACTGCAGGGTCTCCACAAGCAACTATATCATTAATGCAATTTGTGTCATGTTGTAATGAAAGGTTTCTCTTACAACCCATAAATGGAAATTGTTTTAGGGTGGAGAATTGAATCCTCATAATTCCTCATTTTCAAGCTGTATTTTCACACCTGGAAGGCAAGACCTGGGTTACACTGTAATTTAGGGAGAAGACTTAAGACTCTTATATGACACATGTACATCATGTCTTCATCAGGTACACATGCTACTTCTACCTATACTTGACATTGATTGGTTGGTAGTCAGACGTGTGGTCGTTTCAGTGATTGTATTCACTAATGTTTTTGAATAACGTGCATAGAAAAAAAGTCAACTTTACCTTTGAAAGGCAAAAATGAATGAACCGGTTCACATCATTAACATTGTTGCCTATGGTACTACCATCAAAATAAACCCCCTACCTGTCATCTGAGGCGAGACTACAAGCAATCCTCACCGGTTCTTTTCCTTCTTCTATAGTTTAATGCGGTATAAAATTCCAGCAGTTGGTCCGTAAGTCTCACACTGCAAACCAACGGAACCATAGTTCAGCTAGACCGGGACAAAGACCAAATCTTATGTTCGGACTACATTTTGGATTGTTGGTCAGGAAAAGCTCACTTGGAGACCCTTTTTATATATTGGCTTTTTTCCATAAATGCCTAGTTTGATGTACCGTGTAGCCACGCAGGAGATGTTGAGTGCAGGATACAATGGATTACAGTGAGTTTAAGTCTGACTCCCCAAATGTTGGCTGAAAAGATAGAACCTGGGTCCTTGTTTCAAGTAGGATTCTCTGCTTCTTCTTCCAGCCAGTTCCCATTATCAAAATCATATCACTACAGTGAAAAACAGCAACCTACCAATATGTCATTTAATGCTAGTTTGTTGGGGTTTCTATGTGGCCATTTTTATGACATGTTGTCATAAGAGTTGTTTTATGGGTTGACTTTATACATTATAGTCTTGTCGGTTGACTTTTAATGGCTAGTTAATGATAAATGTACGTCCCTGGTTTCCTGACATGTGACCTCTTGCATTCATGTAAATAATATCCGTCCACTCTCAAAAAAACGAAAAACAGAATTTGTGTCAGACTTGTTAAAACACCATATGTGTCTCACTGACATAAGGTATCAGCCCTGCCTGTGGTGCCTGCGCTTTTATAGAAAATACACACACACACACACACATAAGCACTTTCCATTATCTCTCTCCACCAGCTGTTAGATAGACCACCTACTGGTTAGGTTGCTGTGGGCATCAACAGGATTTCAATGGCCCATAGCATTTTAGATAGTCCCTACCAGACACTGTAATAACACTTTAAATGACCCCTTGTGTGTACGGCAGAGTGTGAGTGTGTGTGTCCACAGCCCTTTAATCTACTTCACTTTAATTCCTCCACTCTCGTGCAGCTCCTTTGTGTAAGTGTTATTTCGGACACCAGGAGTGAAACCTCTGACTTTATACACTTACCCATGTAAAACAATCAAAATAATACTAACAAGTCCTTAAATTGATGAATATTTAAGGTTTATCTGTTATGTCTGCAGGAAAATTCAATTTAAGCTTCAATTTAAAAACAGATCATGCAGTTATTGGTTGTAATATTGTTACGTTCAGAGTGTTTTTGGACCCCAGTGCAGAGACAGAACACAGAGCACTAGTCAGAATGGAAAGTTAAAGGGTGTTTTATCGTCCGATCAAAGGTGGCCCGATGAGCATGAGATGAGGAACCAGAGTGCGAATGATTCGATCGCAGAATCCAGTCAGCGAGGAGGGAAGACAGGAGAACAGGAGAGTGAAAGCTGGAGCCATAAGGTTATATAAGGTTTCTCCTTATGTCTCCAGCATTAACCATCCCGTTCTCACTGATAAACAGGAACCAAGACACAGGAGCTAAACTTTAAATACACAATTTAGAGCAGCCAAGAACAAGCTGACGTCCTGACTGGAAAGAATGAATCAATTATGTTCCAACACAGCATTGATGTAGAGTCGTCCAAGTCTGCATCGCCGTTCATTTCAATTGTATAGTGCCAAGTCATAATATACATTATCTCAAGGCACTTTACATAGATGGTCCCCACAATGAGCATCCCTTTGGCAACTGTGGAGAGAAAAAACGCCCTCATCTTATATTCGAGAAATTTCAAACACCTTTATCCCAAATGTTTAGAATTGAAAAAATATTTCATCCCAAACGTCAGAAAGCAGCTAAAGTTAAAAACGGTGTGCAATGACTTTTACAGAGAGCAGTGTTTGACATTGATTACAGACTGTGGCAGCTCATTACAGTTTAATTTGTCAGCCACAGTTTCATTATGAACAGAAATAAAACATGCAGCTTTCATAATGGCAAAAGATCTTAAGTGTTTAGTGTCACAGCAGCTCTCTCTCCCTCTCTTTCTCTCCCTCTTTCCCTACCTTGCTTGCCCTCTATGTCTCTCTGTCACACACACAGACACAGACACCTGGGTTCTCCTGCCTCCATCTCAGGACTCTCACAATTCCTGCCCATTTGAACAGAATTTGATAAATATTAGGGCTGGATAGATTCTTTAAACCAAGGCCGAAATCGCGGTACGAACATCCACGGTTTTCTTCTCCCTGCAGTAGTCATATCAGAAACTTCACAAAGGCTGTAGTCATATTAAAAGTTAACGTAAAAACTTCAGGTCCCTCTCTGTTGCTCAAAAACGAGGTTTGAACCGAACTGTAGAATTGGAGAATCGTTACGGCCCTAGTTAATGCACCGATTTATATCGAGAAGTGATCAGAAGATTGATCCGCGGTAGCAATCGCAAGTCAGTCTCAGCTGTCAACCTGTGTTTATGTAACTAAAACGATAGAAAACATTATTTGCTGTGTCCTATGTCTCATACACTACCATGGATGAGGTGCATTTAACCACTAGGTGGAGATCAAGAGGCTTTAGCTTCACTGATGCCCATTTTAAATTTATTTTCAAAAAGTAAATTGCAAATATTAAAAAACTTACAATCCTGTGGTTGGCCTGGCTGTGTTTCCCTCACAAAACAATCAGAAGAGAAGGTAATTGATATGAATGACAAACACACATAGTTTCACTCCAGAAAGAAGCATGAGGCATGAGCTGTAAAACAAAAAGATGGTTAACGGTTCTTAAAAACTGCAAAGTAGTTTTTATAAAATATTGGGAAAGTGTTCAGCATTCATGATACTTTCAGTACCACCAAAACTGGTATGACCTTCACTGCCATACTGAGTCTGATCACACCCTCATTTTATATTCCAGTTTGTGAACAGTTAAGAGATTTGATGGCGAAGAGTCATCTTGCAAAGGGAGTGTCAGGTTTAGCATTTTGTGTGTGAGGTTTTCAGTTTTCTGTGTGCAGTTTTGAGAAAGGCGTTATTGTTTTGAAAAACTGTAAGTCATATGAAGCGTGTGTTTCATATGTTAACAAAATATGTCTTTGCTAAATTAGTGTATAGTGTTTCATTTTGCAAAGGATCTGAGGTGTTCTGCTGATTGGGTGTGTGGTGGTGCTGATTATGTGTAGTGTCTTGAAACACCTGGCCCTGTTTTGAAAATCGTGCTTAAGCAATCGAGAAAAACTGTAGCAATGTCATCTGTGGGGTTAAAGTCAGGAAGCGACAACACAAACTAGCCTCATTGAAAACCCCTCTGCAACTCAGGGAGGTGACAGCTCTGCTTTCTGCTCAGATTTCCTCATCAGCATGTTCAGGTGACATGTTAGTCCCCACCCCGTCTCCATTAATATAAGGTGTAAGACCTCTCCAGAGCACTTGCAGACAAAGAAAGACACGGGTCATCTTCCTCCATCCTTTTGTCTTCGAGCAATCTCATGACTTCACCCTTGACGCCTCTCCTGAAGTGAGAGCGCAGAGGTGGAGCGGCGGGCCAAACAATTATCGAGAATGACCAGCTATGTGTGTGTGTGTGTGTGTCTTCCAGAGGCAGAAAGTAATATCTGAACAGCTGTGTCAGTGGTATTGGGACATATCAGCAGTTTTTTTGTCTCTCCCAAAATAACCTTACTCGCACCTGAGAAAAAAACACAGCACGAAGAATTCTTGTCACTTTCCTTTCAGATCAATCACACGGGCAGAATGAGTGTTAAGAGGCAACCCCATTAGAAGCAATTGAAGAAAACACATTCAATATATAATGGTTGATGGATTAAGCACCATTGTTTCCAACCACTGCTGCTGCTCTGTTATCCTCTTGTTCTTGTCTGTTATAGGCCGGTCCATTCTAACCCATTCAGGGTGAAGTCAAAGACAAAAAGATAAACTAGAGTATCAGCCTAAGTGCTCATCTCCTCTTCTCAGCCCTTTTGGGAAATTTTATTTAAGAACAAGCAGACAGAAGAATGGATTCTTGCTTTTCTTACCAATTTGATCAGTGTTTGAGCTATAGCTATGATATTCTTGAAAGGATATTATATAGAAGCTCAATGTAACACCACTGACAATGCAGGGACACAAACTTTCATTATTTGTGTTAGCAGGTTTGTTGAAACCGTGCTTTCTGTGAATGTATAACATTATCTTGATGATGTTCTTTTTCATTTTTCCTTTATGAGTCGTGGATGTTAGGGCCTCTGTGCAATGTGAACCTTAAGGAGCGAAATGAAAAATGTGTGAATGTGATATGATATGAATGGAAGATCAGTAGCGGGATTCCACAGTGCTGTGACATGATCCACAAGAAAGAAGATGCTTAACTTAACAATTACGTAAGATTGATTGAAACTGAAACAAGAACCAACTAGAACAGCATTGTGCAGAGGCAGAATAGAAAGCTGACGTGACAGCTCCCAAAAAAGTGAAGCCAAAGTGTCTCAGTCTCCTATTTCCCCCCAAAAAAATTATTATTGCCTGCTGTGGCTCAAGGGGCAGAGCAGTATTCCTCCAACCAGAAGGTTGGCGGCTGGATCCTAATCTTCCCCATTCCGAATGCCAAAGTGTCCTTGGGCAAGACTCTCACCCCAAAAATTGAAAAAGTGCTGCACGTAGATGCCCTGTGTGAATGGGTGAATGGCAATAATAGTGTAAAGTGCTTCCAGTGGTCATCAAGACTAGAAAATTGCTATATTATTACAGACCATTCTACCATTTAACTAATGTATGTATTTGGTTTGATACTATAAAAGCTGGGTGACATGTCATGATTGACAGCGGAGACTGACTCCTGACTGGTCAAAGTGAATGTATCGACAGGACCTTGTTACTGTGGCTCCATCCCTCAATTGATTCAGTGCCGTGATGGGTTTTTTCGTATTTATATCAATAAATTCCTTATTTTATGCATTTGACCCTTCCACTGGTGGTGTGCTTTTCATATCTTATGGCCTCATCTGAGCCTTATCCGCTGATCGTTATTCTTGTGGGGCCATACCAGCTGCTCAGTCCATTTGTTCACAGAAGACATCACTGGTCGAGCAGCTTAATGTATGCAGGTCGTCTGGCTCACTCCGAATTGATCCATTTGGAATAACATGATTATTTTTCAGTTGACGATATTAGCACTGTGTTGTTTAAAAACTGCAGCTTGAACTGAATTTTTCTAATACGCTTTACACACACACATGCTCCAAAATATATTTTAAAATAAATATATTTAAATGTGAGTGAAAACACCCAGAGACACTGTGGAGCCGTGATTTGGTTGTGGTTAGATTTGGTGATCTTCATGCTTCGATCTATGTAAAGCCCACGCAACACTGGGTGTGGTTGCGCCGCAGTACGGCTTGCTTTTCATTAGCACACACGTTAAGAGATTGGAGCCACCATTCTGGCTGCGCTACAGCAGCGTAAGCTCTGTTGCTCTACCAGGGCTAACATTTATCGTATACTTCCTGTAGCCTATTATACATAATCTAGGTTGCATAATTATGTCCTCTGCTTATCCATTTGTTTCTTTCTCTGTAAGGATGTAAATGACAACAGATCATACAGTGAAACTGCAGTGGGAATCCTTTGCATAGATGAAGACAATCCTCAATTCAACCCATCGACAGTAGGGATCATCTTGGAAGGGAGCGTGGTGATGGACAACCTGGCAAACCTACCTCAGGCCTTCTCAATTTTGCCATGAATCAAAGATTTACCCTAAGGCGGTAATGTACTTTATGTAATTTGTTATAATCAATGACCATTACATTTTCTGCAGGTGCTCGCCATAACTGGGGAGCTACCAGTAGCTCTGTTAGGGTATTAAAAGGGGTATTTACCTTTAATATTGTATGTTCAAATGAATAAAGCACTCATTCACAAGTCAAAAGTTGTCTAAAAACTGGTATAATGTGCCTTCATTTGTATGATCAAACAAATAAAAATAAAAATTATGCATTTGTCATTTTATTTTTGTATTCTAGTTTCACAAATTATAAAAGAAAGGAAACATGTGTCAATTCAATTTGACAAAACTAAGTAGAGTATTAAGGCAGAGTATTTGATATTACAAATAATTTCAAGTTTAATCAACTCATTTGTCATAGCACACAACTTTACATTTTCATGTCTATTTGCCCAAATATTTTAAGTATATAAAACTACTGAATAAAACTGTTTTTAAGTTAAATCCATTTGACATTCAGTGTATTGAACTTAAATAAAAAATTCTAGCCAATTCAAAATTTCAGGGCAACATATTTCCTAAAAATTTTTAGTAAACTATACATATCCGGGCTTACAATGAGTACAGTTTCAAAGTGACGCATTTTTTACTCATAACGACCACATATAATCATTGTGAAGCTGTTTGCAGATATCTTTGCCTCTTGCACGCTCACGCTCCCTTCCTCCGCCTTGCCAGTCAGTCATCATAATATCCATCAAATGTTATTATTATCCTTGCAGGTAGCCGGACCTGATCATTGTTTCAGCTGTAGCTTCCCACCTGCCAAAGAGGGGCTTGCAGTTGTCAGCAGCCGAACGAAGGAATACTCCTACCCGGGACGATTGTGTTGTTTTAAAGGAATAATAACTAGACTGAGTAATTTTTTTAAGGATGATGGTTGCAGCCAGGTCTTTGTGCAGTGCTATCGCAGCGCTATGGATACTGGCCATACGAATCTACTTACAGCGAGAGCACCTATCTCTTGCACATCATATCTGCCATGACCCTGCTGCAACTGAAAATCTCTAGTACGTGGAATTGCCACAAACAGCTATGAAAGAATGAAGCTGGAAACATCGAAAGAAAAATTTACTTTAACAAGAGGTTTAAAACGGACTTATAAAAGGAATCTATATAGACATACATAGATATATCTATATATATTAGGGCTGCTCAATTATGGAAAAAATCATAATCACGATTATTTTGGACAATATTGAAATGACGATTATTCAAACAGTTACTTTTGAGTTTGAAAACATGATACGTTCATTCAGTATTTTTCTCCGAAAAACACTTTGTAACTGAGAAATTTCCTCTTATTATTAAATTTATTAAATTACTCCCCTCCTTCACTTTACAGCTGCTTGAGAGTGAGTGCCAGTCAGCTGAGCCGTGTTGAATGCTTTATGGGAAGGACTGAATTGTGCATGCGTGTCTCTTTCAGAAAATCTCTAGGCCTACTGTACAACTACAAATTTCAACTCAATTATATTAGTTTGGAGATCGTTTGACCCAAAAATCGAAATCCCGATTAAAATTTGGTTATTTGCACAGCCGTAATGTACTGAAATGATCACACTTGATGATCACACTTGATTTTGAATGTGACAAAAGAAATAGCATTAAATAATGTGAAATATAATATCCAGGGAATCTGTTTTAGTACCAAATTCAGAAGATTAAGAAGGACATATTTACTGAGTACCTCATTATGCACAGCATTATGTTCTTTAACCTACCCTCAAATATACATCATAAATAAGGTTGATACGTTCATTAAACACAGATGGCTTCATGGCATGGGATTGATTGAAGCGCTGTTGTATTAGACTTAATTAAGCTCCTCCATAAAAGAGGCTTATTTGCAGCCTCAGAAGCAGCTTTACTTTGCCTTTTAATTGAAGTTTTAATTGATATATAAAGAGTTCTGTGCAATTATTTAATACGCGAGAACAGGTCACAGTCAGGCCTGGTGATATAATACAAATATACTAACGATTTAGGTTAGAAGGTGATCACCTTACAGCTTCTTTTCAATCATGGTTAAAATATTGCGAAAATGAACTCATGATGAGGCTCATATATAATTAATTGTCATCTCAAATGTAATTACAATAAGTATCATGTATATATATATACACTCTAAGATGTGTTGAAACCAAGGGCAGCATGTTTTTTAACCTGTCTAATGGAAATATTCCCCTCTATAACCTCACCAAAGTTCCACTGTTTAGTCTCCATTGTAACCCCCAAAAATGTTAGTTAGGTATAAATTGTAACTGTCAAATTGTTTCCCTTTTTGCAAATTTATTTTTGAAAAGTTGGAAAAATGTAAGAGAAATTATATGCTTCAGCTTATTTTTCCCCTCACAGTTCGGTTATTGAAGAAAATACCAAAGGCTAGAGGGTGTGTGTGTGTGTGTGTGTGTGTGTGTGTGTGTGTGTGTAATCCCACTGGTGCAGTCAAGTTGAGGCCAGGTTCAACCTGTAGTACTAAGCACAATGGACAGTTCATGATGTGTGTGTGTGTGTGTGTGTCTCATCTATCAGTCAGGCACTAGCCCACAGATAGGAAGCAGAAAATTGAGGGACAGGAAATTGACCTGAACCTCAAAGGGTAGCCTCAGGTGTCCTCTGTGTCCGTTTCAGGTTTCAGTTCTCCCTCTCTGCGTTTCTCTCTCTTTCCGTTTGCCGCTGCTCGCTCTTACTCACTTTCTATTTATGTCAGTCTGTCTCCAGCTCTCTATTCTCTATCAGTCCATCTCTTTGTCTGACAGACAACTCAGAAATCTATAAAACATGGACACACACACACACTCACCGGAAAAAAACACAAGCACGCAATTTCCCTTGTCTTCTTCTGGCTGTCAAGACTTTTGATCCTCACTCCAGCGGCAGGCAGAGGGACTGAGCTCAGTCTCCACCATGTTAGTGACGCTCTGAGGACACGAACATGCTTTCAGCTCAGAGCAAAAACCTCAGCTTCTCTCTCACCTCAGCGTTTACTCCTCAAGTAAGAGCTACAAACAAAGGCAATCAGTTGGACAGTGAGCCTGGTTGTTTCCACCACGTTCCTGCTGCCACGTCTTGTATCTGGTTCACTGCTAGGAACCCACCGGCCTGGAAAGACCCCCACAGCAGCACTCCAGCTCTGCTCAACAACATCATTTTAAAGGGTAGGCAAGCACAGGTTGATGAAACTGTGGTGGTGTATGTGTTAGCTGGTGATGTCACTGCAGGAGGAGCAACACATTAAAAGGTCCTCAGTCATTAGTTGCCTCAGAATAACAGCATTTAGATGTTTCCTTCAGTTTCGTCATAATGTTATTATATTTAACTGAATGTTCTTGATGACATGGCAACAGCAAAAAGCAAGAGGGGTAACTGGGACCAGTCAGGTCTGATTCTGCTCTTTTAACAAATGCGGAGCTGTTGCTGATTTGAACATGATGTTTTTTGCCAAACTGATTATTTTGCCAAAACGTCCTTTGGTGTTAGGGGTTTACAGGCATAATGTAAGTCAATGCTCGTATCTGAGGCTAAATCCCGAAACAGGTGTTTCGACTCTCTATAAATATAATTGTCCAGTTTTGATCCCTGTCCATACAGGGGGTCATGTGACAGGAGCCTGTGACGGAGGTGTATCCGTAGCAGAGTTGATGTGTTTTCAAAAGAAAATGTTTTACTATCGATGTAGCCTAACGGGCTTTTCCAATCAGGGCCTTCGAGCGTCTGGGATTCCTTGCTTGAGGAGCTCAGACTTGCAGGCACTGTCTTTAAATCATTGCTCAATGCATATATTTAAAGGAATCCTTTTTAATGCTGGATCTTTTGACCGGATTTAACGCATTTCGTCTATTTGGTTTTGTTCTGTATTAGTTTATTTTCATTTATTTTGTAAAGCATGCACTATTCATTTAATTATTAATTATTATTATTATCAAACATGTTTGATAGTAACGATTCAAATCAGACTTGTGTCGTATGAAAGGAACAATGAGAGAGACCAGATCAGGAATTGTTACTAACCAGATGTTGCATACTTTTTTAGAACTGAAACATACTGCCTACAAAGTAAATAAGACTTTTGTTTTCCGTAGCAGGACAGAGGAGAAGGAGCTCAAACTTTTGGAATCGTGGCAACAGTATGAGTGCTTATCTACTTCTGTACTTTTATTGTTAATTTAGTTTTTTAGAGCAAAAATTACACTGAAACAACTATTTGCTACTTTGTGAAGAGCAGATTTTAGTTAATTTTGAGTGATTGCATCAACTTCCACAGTCTGCACAAACCCACTCCAAAGTTCCATGACTGACTGACAGAGTGTGGTAGTTGCAGCCTTGAGCAGGTGGCCTGTGTGGCAGATAGTTTGGATTTGTGTGGGAAGATAGACGCTGAGTCGCTGACTTCACTGGACTTGTGCATATGTTGGACCAGGCTGACGTGGCTGGCTCCCATAGACCCCCAGACCCTGACTCAATGACAACATGAAGATTTATACTGGGAATAAACCAGGTCTGGGCTCGAAAAACATAACATACACACTGAGAAACGACAGATGGATGCTGAGGTGGTGGGCCAGAGGTTCATAGGAGCAGCTGAGAGGGGGCAGGAGAACTGAAGGGCCTATAAAACTGCAGAATAAGCACAAGCGTCACAGTTTATCTCAATCTTTTTATCTTAACTCATCAGTAATCAATGCTGTATCTCACTTTTAAGCAACACATAATCAATTTATCAAATCACACAATTTGCCTTACTGGCATGCGTTTTGTGTCTTTATGTGTGTTCCATAGAATATGTTCTGATGATCCCTTGTCATATTCCGCGTTGAATAGTGTAAATAGTCAATGGTTTGTATTTGTACAATGCTTTTTTTAGTCTTATCGACCCTTCAGAGAATTTTACAGTACAAGCCGCATTCACAAATTCACACAGCAGCACCCCTTTATACAGCACTTTTTCTTTAATAATATTCATACACTTTCACATGGCAATTTAGGGTTCAATATCTTGCCCAAGGGTTAACATGAGGACTGGAGGAGCCGGGGATCAAACCATCAAACCTCCTTTTCCATCCTATCCCTCTGGCTACGGCTGTGGTTGCTGAGCCTGTGTGGTCAGGATCTTTCTCTCACATTAAAGAGATACTCTTTTGTGGTTCAGGGCCAGATAACAATCAGGTTTTCCCGGACTCGTGGTTAGAGGGATCTTTTGTTAATCTAATGATTTTAGTTGGCTCTGGTTGGTGGTTGGAGAGGAGTGCTGGTCTGAGGTTGAACTGTTTGGGTGAAGACTCAGAACCACCAACTGACAGGAGGAAATCTTTTTTGGTGGCTTTATATTTTTATTTTAAGGCTCAGTAAAGATGCAAAACAATTTTTGTTTCTGTTAATAACCAATGGGTTTCAGTTACATTTTTGTCCTGAATTCATTGGTTGATCTTTTTCTGTGTTTAATATGGGCCTAAATGATTCTGTTCGCATGTCCTATCTATTGTCTGATGACACCTACCCACAACATATGAACAAAATAAGGTTTTGTCAGTATGGACCGGCTATCCCTCATTACCAAGGGGAGAAGCTTGGCTAAACACCCATAACAAACATTTTACCTCAAACAAACACAAATAAAACACTAAACAACTATATCAGCAAGTCAAAAAAAACACAACATGCCTCCATACTGCTCGTGTGGTGTCATCAAAGTGTCCTCAAGCCCCGACATTAACATTCCACTCTCAACAAGGTCCTTTCCAGCCTGAAATGGCTAAGCAGTGAGATACTAGCATTTCCGACAGTCCCTGAATGCATCTAATTTAGGCTAAAAACGTATAAACACTGGTATGACTCTACTCAGGCAGTATGGAGGCATGTTGTGTTTATTTCCCTGTTTGTTTTTACTTCTGAAGATAAGTCCCTAATTTCTTCCATTGTATTTGATTCTGCTGCAACAAAGTTTACCCCTGAAACTCCAAAAGTGTTTTGTGGACTTAAACACTCCACCCACCCGTCCACAGGCATAGGGGTGAGTAGATAATTAGTAAACTATCCTTTTAAGGCCCTGCTTCATTGGTGCACACTCTCAGTCAAATGTTTGAACAGTAAGCAAGGGTTTTCCGTGTAGCCTGGAGTTCTGGAGACCTGGGCTCACTGCCATCTTCATAATCCATCCTGGCACAGGACTCCTCACTACACACACATCCTCAATAAATCAAAACCTGCCGCCGAGAGAAGAGCATCTTTCTCCCTGAATGTGTCTGTAATGAATCCAACATGAATCCATTTCAGCAAATAATTTATTCTACAATCACGTTTTAAATGTTTTATTAATGTTTGAGATTCATTATTTTTTTAATCTGAGCCATTCCCTGACCCAAGTCCAAATACATCTGAAGCTGTAAGAACTTATTGATAATAAGCAATTTCAAGTAATTTCAGCCAAAACAAAAAATATGACTATTCCCAGTCTTCACCATAGTAACATCTGCACACAATGCCACCGTTAGTTTCCACTCTGCTGTGATGTTGAACTATGAACAGCTTCATCCATTTCTTTTTTTGATTACCGGTTTTGTAAGTTTCATCCTGTCCCCTGTTCTATACAAAAGGACACTGTCTTTCATAATTTAGCATCGTTGTGTGGAAGGAATATAAATTATAAGTTGGACTCGAGGGCTGACGTGTTGACTTGACTTTGTTTCGCTACATTGTCTCATGATCTTCATGGTTTATGTGTTCTTTTCCGGGCGATCCAATTTTGTTGTCGCTGCTGTCAGGCCTGAATAATTTATGGACACTCCCTAAATCCCAGATGATGACATACGGTCTAAATACAGCTTCGCTCAGTGTAGGACGAGCTTTTACAGCTTAAAGTCTGATTCCTTCAAGACTTTGTGAAGCTGATGTCAATGGGATATTTGATTCTGCATATTTGCATATGTCTGGAGAAAAAATTAAGCTACGCAGGGACTTGTTGTGGATATTGATTGACATTTCCAGACGCCAATAGAGCTGACTGTGTACCATGTCATAAGCTGTGGGATTGACATTAAGAGCAGTTTACTCACATACTATAAAGATGGACTACATTATGCCCCCCTGCCGAAAGCATGTCGATCCCCCCTGGAGGTTGGCTGCAGTAAAGGTCATTGAACCCTAAGTAGACTTTCAAAAGCAATGGGCCTCATTCACAAACTGCTCTAACAAAAATATTTGGTCTATCCTATTCTGAAAAAGATATTGGTGAATGAGGCCTAATGCATTAAGCCAGGTTGAACATTGGTTAATGCGGCTTTTCCAGGTAGGCACATAAAAACACACTTTACAACCTGGATTACATGCACATATCTCATCCGGCTCTAAAAGGTTAAACACACCGAAGTCGGACCCAGTGAAGTCCAGTCTTATCGGTTCTAATAAAGCTTATTATATGTTGATATCGTCACTTGCATATGATTAATGTTTCCCTGCGGAGATCAAGTTTCCTCTGCTGTGTCTCTCTCTCTCTCACAGTGCAGGCTTCCGTCTCATCAAAGGTCATGTCAATAACATGCCAGTTTCTCCACATATAGATGATAATTCCATGGAAATAACATGCAAATTTCCATTTAGAGTTGTGTGCCTTCAGACTGAGGTACTTACATTGGCGGTCCATTACTTAACTGTCGATGCGGACGTGTTGATTGAAGTTGCCCTTGCGGTGACCTTCACTCAGTAGTTCTTCACCTTGTGTAAATGGCTTTCCCTTCACAGGGCCTAGGAAAGGTGAAGCATAATGACAGATGTGATTACGCTGAGATTGACCTCATAAATTATTCAAAGTGATGCTGTCACTTGATTGTAGTGTGCTGGGTGATCATTAAACCATGTCAATGTCAAAGCCTACTCTGCGGGATAAACAAACACACACACTCTGTAGGTAGACGGCCAGTGACAACCTTTACCAGCTCAGCTCTGATGAGTTTTTTTTTTTATTCAGCTAGAGGATTACATGGTTCTGTGGTTTGTAAATTCTGCGACCTGTGGGCACAATAAACCTTTTCAAGCCACTGGATGAACTCCAGAGTTTATGGTGGTCAAGCTAAAACCAAAGCTGTTTTGCTCAGATACTGAAAAGGATTTTCGCCAGCAGGGATGATGTATACAGTAACACACTGTGTATGTACTGTTAATTATTGCCAATGCCAAGCATCAGTGCAGGAGAAGTGTCCACAGCCAAATGTTTTGTTTCCTTCCCAAACTGTAACCACAGTTATCAATCTTTGACTTTAATGTACTTGCCAAACCATGATCTTTCTCAATGGAAGTATACTGACGACAAACGGTCTGGGAGAGCTTGAAAGAAATCTGAGCACTAATCTGTATGAAAGAAATCAAACATGGATTTCTAAGAGTAGATTTTCGATTATGTGCAGTCCAGGCAATGCCTGCTCCCTTCTTTAAATATGCAGTTTCAGTTCATCTACATGTTTGGTAGATTTCCATCTCTCTTTTAACAGCAACTGGACACTTTCAAAGTGAAAAGGAAAAAAACTAAACATGTTTTGAATACTTTTCTTTACACTGAGGCAGGATCAGCCACCATATGACTAGGACAATGTAATGACATATGTAATGTCTTTTATTCTATAACTTGTATTGTTGCGGATCTTGCAACATTGACTGAGGTTCAGCCATCTGGTGATACACTAACACCACCACAGTGCAGTCTGAGCATTTCCCCTTAAATTATCATATAATTGGGGTGCGTAGCCTTGCGTATAAATCTTCCTATACAGTTCTTGTTGATTGCGATGAGTGCCGTTGCTCTACTCATCTCCTGTGCCTTTGTCATTGTCTTTGTTGGTAATTGTAACAACTGTAATAACAACAACACTTACAATACTTCCACACTTCTTAGATCCTGCAGATTGGTGATTATCCAATTAGCAAGGTTCTTTGTTAGAAAACACATGGTGGAGTCAACTTGTGAGGTCGTGGCTGAGGAGGGAATCCAGTGTGACTGCAAAGTGTGTGTGTTAGGATAAATACATCAGTGTATCAGTTAATCTGAACATATTATGTCATTGTGAATTTATTCATACATGATATTTCAATTACACTAATAAAATATAAAATGCATTGTATACAAATCTAGATTTGTTTATCAATCAACACAATGTATGTTTTATCAATTAACATACGTTATAATTCAAACATAAATGCATTAATTCACCATTTCATACTTAACTAGAATGGCACTCAGTAGAGCTCATACATACACCAAGGCCTAGCAGTCTCCTGATAAAACCAGATTTAAATTCACTAGATGCAGATTTTTATCAGGGTCTGCAAAAAAAGCACACACACTCATAAATATCTATAAATGTTTTCACTAAGATCCATGAAATATTCTCTGAGAAGTCAACAGAAATATGGAAAAATGCCCTGCCTTGCAAGGAAGTGAAAAATAAATCCGTATTTTCCCCCCTGTTACGGGTGTAGCCGTCCCTTGTCGTCTATTTGGGACCTTAGTATATCGGGTAGTCATTTTCAAAAACTTTGATTTCATTTTTTTTAAAGCCTTAAGCTTCAAAGTAAAAAAAAAGCGGTGACAGTTGATATGTGATAGTATTATTTATCATAACCTGATTTAATGACAGTAGCGTTTCAGAATGTCTCTCGGCTGGAGTTACAAGTTAACATACTTGTACTACAATGCTGCTGATGAGACTAGTCGACTGTGAGTTTGGAGAAGCACATGTGTCGTGTTGATAGTAAACCAGTCGGGCTGAAGTCTGCTGTATTTAGGACTGGTTGGATGTGTTTCACCACCTCTCCTCTGTGTGGATTCAACAACATTGAAGCTCCTTTTCAGTCAAGGTAAAGATATCAAACAAATCATCCAGATAAAGTTACTTTGAATGATTAAATGTCCTTGGAAAGGATAGAATAGGAAAGCAGATACTACTGAATCTACTGTGTGTACACAAAGCAGGCGTCACACCTCCAGGGATGACTATAAAGAACAGAAGCTGCACGTCCCTCTGTTGGTTTGAACAGCGGTGTAACGCTGTTTCATAGCTTTGGCTTCCAGAACGTCAACCCTGCCACTGTCCACATTCACAGTTTGGTGAATGTGTTGTCATCTGAGCAAGCATTCCCCCCAGCGTTTGACTGCACACATTCAACTGTGTCTAAATAAACAAAGCTCACCACACTATTATTCCACTTTAGAGGGATGACGTATTTCCAACTTTTAACCAGGGATTATTAGATAAGCATTACATGTATTACTATTACAGCGTATAGGTTTTGTTTAAGAAAAACAATATCAGATATTACAAGAAAAATTTGAAATTGGATTTAGCAACTGATCTGACTGATTTTCAGATTCTGAATCTGTTACGTTTGAAGGGGTGAACCAAATGCAACAAACTGGCACAAGTGGTAAAGTGAAGATTTATTGGGGAGATGCTGGAACTGGCAGGTGAAGTCTGCGAGGGCAAAGAGTAAATGGAGCTTCGTAGGGCGTAGCCAAAGAAGGCAGAGCTGTAAGTGGAGCTTGAGCCGACTGACGAGACAGGGGGCTGAGTGTAGTCCTGTGTAGATGATCTGGGTATGGAGAGGTGTGTTGTGTGCTGAGCGAGTGGAGCAGACAAACGTGAGGATGTGCTGAAAAAGGTCACTCTGAGAAAATTACACAATTGCTTGTAGGAGTAATTATTTCCTTGAATTTATTTATTCTGTTGTGGTTCCTGATACACAAAATGTCCCGATACACTAAGTCTCATAAAAAACTTTAATCTCTCACATATTTTTTTTGGACCCACAATGACACAAAAATAGCATCATAAAATGGCCCCAGCTGCAAGTTGAACACCATACTGGATAAGAAAACTTATTTACATCTTTTCCATATATTATATAAATATATATACTGTAAATATGAAATGTTTTATTAAATAAAGACCCAACGTCCACTATTTTGTATGGCTGCACCTCCATTTGTGGCACTCTACCACTGCTAATGAATCTTAAAGTCACTAAACAGATGATGGTAAAAACAGTAATTGTAACTTTAGATACCTAAGTAAGGAGGAATTTGTTTTATCTGAGTCAGTGGCAGATCTAGGATTTGATCAGGGGCCATAAAGAGGCCACAATGTTTTACAGAGGAGCTGATTTAATGGCCATCATTTCTGATTCAGTAACGTGCACATTTAAATTATTCCTCTGAAAATATAAAATCTTTACCTTCATTACTTACGTATTTAACTGATATGAATATGCATTTGTAATGGTGGAAATATTTTCTTGTGAGGCTAAAAGCACAGTGAAGTTCAAGGAGAGGATTCACATGCTGTTGCCTTCGGCCACCTGACCGATTCCATCAGCTACATGTGTGTCAGCTGCATTCAGCTTCCTGCCTGCTTCAGTTTACAGGCTGCCGCTCGTCCCTGCTCCACTGTCTCGTTCATTCACTTCGGCTCGATCAGAACAGCATTCCACTTTGACATCTGCTTCTCTGCCCTGCTTGGATCCGGGTTTGTTGCCAGGTTCTCAAAATGTATTTATACCATAATTTACACTGTACTCCTTGTCTGTGTCAGTGAGAACTGAAAGAACAAATTTGTGTTACTTTGATTTTACAATTGTTTGGTATATATGTATATATATAAAAATGTATATTTATGAATTTTTTTTTTTTGGGGGGGGGGGCACTTGTGACCTCTTCTTCACGAAACTTCACCTCTGGCTCAATGTCGGCTGGGATTGGATTCAGCTCTCCATGAACCCACAACTCCCAAAGGATAGGCTGTATTGATAACGGATGGATACTTTTTTTGGTTTATAGATCGCCAGAAAGAGATGAAATATGGTCACCACAGTTTTCCAATAACTTTGAGATACAACAGGGTTTTTTTCAAAAGTGAATCCAACATTATAAAATCCAGGCAATTTGCTCATGGCCAAACCACAGGGAATCAGTTTTCTGTAAGGGGGGAATTATGGGCATCCATGTATCCAAAAGACATCTTAGGAGTGACGACTAATAACAATGTTGGCTCCTACAGAGGTTAGCATAGATGCTACTATAGCATCAGTTTCAGCAGACCTCGAGAGTATATCCTCGAGAAAAGCTCGGAAGGCGTTTCTCTGTTATAGAATAGTTCAATTTCCTAAAACCTAAGACTTAAAATCTCTTGTATTCTGTGCTCATAAGAATCAAGTGATATTCCTTTTACATTAACATTTGAGACACTAGACATTTAGTAACCAGAAATCAAATAACTAGCAAATTGTTGTAGCTGTAATTAGTTTAAAATATCGAGTTGAGTATCATCTGCATAGTGGTAGTAGGGAATGCAAATACAAATTACACGTAAATTTACCTTCACGTGCTTTGAATTTTAAACATCGAGATAAAATACTTTACAATCAACTACAGATAATACTCCTTGCCCCACCTTGACTCCAGATAAACTTTCACACTGTATTCACGCGATGTGGTATTTAGTGTTATGAAGCCTCTTTAACAGACTGTTCCTATATAACATCTGTTATTACATCGCAATACATAATTGACACATTAGTACAAGGTGTCCTGTGTGGTCTAGGGTGCAGAACCGCTGCTCTAGTACTGCAGTGTGTAGCGATTTAGGCAATTGAATTATTAATCACTCTCTCACACACACAGACACAAACACACACAGACACAGACAAATGTCTCAGTAACCGCCCTGTGGTGGAGATTTAGAAAACACTACCAGAGGGAGACAATGTAGCAAATTAGTTGTATTGGCCTGGTCCTGATGATAAATAAACTACTGACAAATCCACTAATGAGATTGTTGTTATCAATTGGTTTCCAGATGTTTGTAGCTGTAACGCTACGTCTCCAAACTTTTCACTGCCTCCTTTCTTTCCCCCAAAGCTACTCTTCCACCACAGTGTAACTCAATAAGTAACTCTGCACTGAGTCAAATACTATTGTTAAAGTCTACATGGAACTTCACTTAGCATCAGTATTCTGGATGAGGCCAATTGCAGACAGCAACGCCAGGTTTCCCACCGGACGCTGAAGCGCGGCGCAGCATCAAGGAAAGCCAGGCGCCTCCCATCCACTCCCATGTTAAACCTTTGTGCTGGTCACACTGGACGCTGAAGCAAGGGTTTCAGCATCAAGTCTACTCACTTCTCCACTACTCACTACTCCGCTCCTCCGCTCCCTTCACTGGTTACCAGTGGCTGCTCACATCCGGTTCAAAACACTAGTACTTGCGTACCATGCTGCTTACGGATCCGGTCCAGTCTACATCCAGGACATGCACTTATTGTAAGTCGCCTTGGATAAAAGCGTCAGCTAAATGAAATGTAATGTAATGTAATGTAAAACACCTGCAAACGGACTTTCCTTGGTACGTAACAGCTCAGGACAGCCCGAGGACATTAACAGTTCCCATGTGTCAACACGAATCAGCTACTTTTTGTTAGTATCTCGACTTAGAAGGACGGGGGGCTTGTTATGAGTGTAGTATGTTAGATAAAACATGCTATATAGATAGAATAAAACACCAACTAACAGGCTAAGCTTATGAGAAACGCTTGTTTCAGTACAAAAAGTAAAACTTGCGGTTCTGTCTCGCTCCAACTGCCATCTTTAGAAATCTCCCCTTGATGCTTCAGCTTCAAGTACTCGTGTATCACGGTTGTGCTGCTGTGATCATTTTAGAAAGATGTTGTTGAGCTAAACACTCATCAAAATCACGACTGTTTGCCGTCCTGGCTCCTAAATGGTGGAATGAGCTCCCCATCGACATCCGGACATCAGAAAGTTTACACATCTTCCGCCGAAAACTAAAAACATACCTCTATACCTTGAATAAAAAAAAAAGAAAATATATACTAACAACTTTTGGAAACTAACACTTTAGTAGCACTTAAATCACACTTACTTATAGCACTTTGTAGTTTTGCTTTATTTTGAAGTAATTGTACTTTCTTGATTCTTGTCGTCCTTGGTCTGTAACCTCGGGGTTGAATGCACTTATTGTAAGTCGCCTTGGATAAAAGCGTCAGCTGAATGAAATGTAATGTAATGTAAAAGTCTATTTTTTCTGCTTGAAGTGAGCATATCGAGCCAGGAAACACACTGAAAAATGATTTTAAACGATATTGATGACATATTTGATTTGATAGAAATGATCAAATATGCATCCCATACTTTGTATTTCCCTTCTGTTGTCTTGGAGTTTTAATTTCACCAATTTGATCAATCACATTATTAAATGTCCCCCTCTGCCCATCCACTAGAGCTGAACAAGCAGTCATATAGATAAAAAGAGAGAGAGGGGAGGGGGCCTACGTATTCTCCACATAGGTTTGAGTGGAGAATACGCAATTTACCCTCGACACCCGACATTTAACGGAGCAAACAGCGGAGAAGTTCTTCAACATGGATAACATTAAATGAATAACTGAAGTGGAGAAGTACAGTGAGTTGTATGATCCTCGGAACATGTTGTATAAAGACAACACCAAAAAAGACAAATGTTGGGATGCTGCTGCTTAATGTTGGAGCAACAAGTAAGTATATGCTTGAATACTACTGGGTCAACAGGTCTCCTGAAAGTGCAGTGCATGTTGAAATCTACTGATGGTATCAACAGTGTCCCCAATTTCTATCATTGTTTTCAAATAAGCAGCACAATGCTCCAAGCTTTATGAGCAGGTTACAACCAAATCTAACTATCAGCACTTTTGCCTTAATATCAATGGACACACACTCCTGCTTTAAAAGTAGAGTGGAATGTTAAGTGTATTCTATAGTAAGTAGATTTGGGTTGTCAAAGGTCGGGTCATTATGGCCTCACGATCATATCTCAAATCTACCTGTGTCCAGTTGCAGCTTCTCTAGTTATGTGATCTTTATTCAAATTTCACTTTGTTGAATATCGATTTTGGATATCGCCACAACCCACTTTACCAGCTGATATCAGCGTTTATTTGTGGTTCTGATACTTATACGTCACTTATAATAACTGACATCACAAGCTCATAGCTGGATAGGACAACCAGGGGTTAACTGAGCCAATTAATAACTAACGTTGTAGTACAGGTTATTCAGGACAGCCAATGTTAGGTTAAGTGAAGCCAGATGTTGTGAATATTTCAAACCTGCTTCATATTACAGACCCCAGGAAGTAAAATTTGATATAATCAGTCCATAATTCTAACATTAATGGGTCATTATGTTTTACCTACTTTTAAATATCTTGAATTGGCTTAAATGACAACCATTTAAAGCCCTGTGACCTAAGTCATATTCAATTTAGTGTAAATAAGCTCAGGTTGTGTGTAGATGTGTGAGCAGCTTAAAATGTGCTGTGCTGCTCTACCACCACCAGGAGTTTATCCCCTGCAAAGTATGTGTCCTTGTAAAACACTGTATGCCGATCACACAGAAAGGTGATTGTGATGAGGAAGGCAGTGTGCTGGGGGATTTTTCCACATCATCCACACTCCTGTAAACGTGTGCATGTTCAGTGTAGATGTCTCAATGGTTAAGCGAGTGTAATCTCCTGTCTTCCTGTTAAGCCAATTGGATCCAGAAGTATTTCTTTATACTTCAGAGTAAAGTTTGAACTCAGGGTCACATCATTATATAGAGTGGTGCGTTGCAGGAGTATAAAGTCCGGCTCCTCAGCCGGAATCTGTCACACTGAGCTGATCTTTTAATTAAATGTCTTTCCCTTTCTCTGTGGTCAGTCTGTAGCATTGACATCTTTGTGTAATGACACATCTCATTCTGATTTGCGTTTGCGCCCGTTGCTCTTTGTGTGAGGTAAATTATTCCAGAATTGATTTAAAATCCGAGTTTTGGAAGCAGATCACGTTTACCAAGCAGGTTTCAACCTTTATGTTAATTAACGCATTTGTCTGTCTTTCTGCCAGTGGCTCCCATCTCATGAGAACCGTTGAACTTATCAGCTTCACACTTTCATACATACTTTAAATAAAAGGTGACCAGTGCTCCAAAGCAGCAGCGACTGGGACACCTCACTACAGGTGATGTTGACGTTCACGTAAACGGGCGCATGTGCGACAGTGCCAACGACAACTGATTCAGGGTTCTGTGAACTGAGTCCAGTTCACAGAAACTTTTAAGGAACAGGTGAACAGCTCTTTGTGCAGCAGCGGTGACGTGGATTATCTGCTGTGGCTAGATTTCTGCAGGTCACTTTAACAGTTTCAAAAAGAAGCTTAAATCAGCTTATTTCCAGTAGAATGTAGAATCTTCAGTAGGATAGTTGGATCAATCACAACATGCTATCATAGTATTTCATTCTGTTTTTACTTTATTTTACAGTTTTATTTTATTTGTGTCATTTTTCCCTTTCAACTCATTTAAAAAATGTTAATACTTTTTATTTCTTTACCTTTTAATCTTTATTTTAAATTTCTTTTAAACTGTGCTTTCTATTTTTAATTGTTTAAATTTGTTCTCAGTATTGTTATTTAACACCTTAAATCTGCCTCTATATATGAAAGGCCTTGCCCTGCTCATATTTAAAAATGAATTCCTAATGATAGTAATTTTCTATGGTAATAACATAACAAATCAAAACGTTTTTGCTGGAAGATTAATAAATAAATTGTGTTACTAGATGATTCCACTGTGAGCCCTGAAAGGGGAGGTACAACGGTACGTGGCAGGATTTCAAATGAGAAGATCAGCAGTGTCAGTTTTCACAGGGCATGTTTAGAAGCATTTACAAGTTTATTCTTGGACTTTCCACAACAAAACCTCCGGTGTCCCCATCACACCATTGTAATGCAGCATTCTGCCCACGTGGGAATAACTGTCAAAACAATCTGACAGTTAAAAGCAATCAAACTCTTTCACGGCTGCCAAGAGACAAGGTTTGATGTTTTGTGTCGACTACCAATGAGGCCATTCCCACGTTGCTCACATACAATTAATGAGAGACGCATTTAAAAAGGTGTTTTACAGCCAAGCAAACACTGTCGTTCATCATGTTACTGACAAACACTGACCACGGCGATTTTCCGCACTGTCAAAAAACATGAGCATCCATCCCCAAAGGCCGAGCTCCAGGATTAATTCACCTCTTACATGCTGACCTGCACATTATCTCTAAGTGGAAAACCTGCTGCTGCCGGATTTCCACACGGATTTCATGCAGAGCATTTTCAAAGCTCCTCTGAAATGGAGTCCATCTGAGAGAGAATGATAATCATCACATGGCCGATATGTGGTCCCGCTAGAGATGAGTTCATTGTGGGGATCCAGAGATTGCACGAGCACAGTTTTATTATTTCTGTTGCCAGTGTTTAGTTGTAATTTCTCTCTTGTAGTATAACTCTTTTTTCCCCATGTGCTTGTTCTACTTTGCCTTTTGGTTTAGTACAACATATTGCCAACCTCCTGGTCCTGGTGGGTTTTACCATATTCATTCACCTGCTGAGAAATCTGCCTTAGTGTGTCTGTAATAGATGTAAAATAGCTTGGTAAACCAATGGTTGTCTAATATTAGGACCGTTAAATAAACTATATATATAACCTTTTTTCTGCCCATTGGATTCCATTGATATGGTTTGAAGCACAACCTCTGGTGTGTGTAAGTTTGTAGCAATTCTTTTATAGTAATCAACTGCTTTTAGACAGAAATTGGAATCTATAAATGGGATCAGTTATAGATTCCATGGTACTAGAATTTTTACGAGAGGCGGTACAAATTTGACAGATCGCAATTCTCTGTGCAGTAAAATCCCTGGACAGGCCCGTCAATGATCTAAATATCATCAATATATTATCTCGGGCTGCAGGGCTCCATATAATTGGCCAAATATATTAACATACAGAGCGTGAATGCATGGCACATGGAGAAGCCATTAATCGCAGTTCAAGCTGTCTTTTGCAATATGTATATCGCATGGTGCTACCGGAATGAGGGTACATTTAGATATATTGTTCAGATTTATAGTGTATGTATACCAGTATTTTCTTTGGGTAAACAGTAAAGTTGTAGACTCCAAAACCAAAAAACACCCGACACAACACAAAAAATGGTTTTACAGACATACCCGAAACTACATTATAATATTTTATGAACATGGGAATAACTGATTGTGTGCTGCTTATTCAAGCCACTTAGGGGGGACTCACAGTTTGTTACCCTCCTTTAATTTTTCAAAGCGAATCCATTATCAAAATGCTTACAATGATCAGTTATTACACATAATACCAACCAGAGAGAGTAACAAAAAGTTTGGTTTCCTGAAATTCTGTTGGAATCTGCTGGCTCCACATTGAACCATTAACCAGAGCAACATTTGCTCCTGTCTTATAAATTGTCCCCCACCAGACAATACGTACAGATAATCATTAGCCTACTTTAAGTGGTACTGTGAAATAATAAGTGATGACATGCTAGAAGGCCATAATTAAAAAAAGAGTCAGTATTTTGTCCTGGCGAGATCTAGGCCCATTGGAAAGCAATGCTTCCAATGGGGTAAAATGAAACCATTGATGAATCTGCTGCTGCTGCTCTGTGTGTTCATTAGAGATGAGCCGGATACTCGGCTGAAACGAGTATCCGGTACGGATAAAGCACTTTTGCCGAGCACGAGTATTATACGAGTAATACGAGTCATTATCTGTGCTCGGACTGAATGAAAATCCTCACACAGCGTCACAGTGCTCCTCCCCTTCACACACCGCTCTGCTCACTCACTCACAGAACAGCTCTGTCTCTCAGTCACTCAGGTTCGCGGGTCTTTTCCGTTAACGTTTAGGGTTTCTTAAGCTTGAAGTCTGTTTTTATTTCAGTTTGTACTTACTTATTAACCAGTAGAGTTCTGTTAAACTTGGGTTCGTTCAGACGTGGTGCTGGTAGAAAGCGACTCGCGTTGCGTCTCTGCCTGTCGGAGATTTTCTTTTTTTTTTTTTTAAACAGTTTTTTTTTTTTACTTCACGCATTGAGTGTCTGACTACTCTCTAGCGTCTGGCTACTCTCTCTCTCTCTCGCTCTCTCTCTCTCTCTCTCTCTCTCTCTCCCAGTCGTTGGAGTTTTTTTTATACCT
>CM028869.1:2771916-2800817 GCA_016801935.1 Platichthys stellatus
TTTTAATTGTTTTTCTTAAACCGTCAGTTGGCTCTAACCAGTTTTATTTTATTTCACGCACTGAGTGTCTGACACATTCTAGGTAGTAGTGGTATAAGAAATATTACAAATTAAGCTACACACACACACACACTCCCCCTCTCTCTCTCTGTCTCTCTCTTACTCACTCAAACACACACTCACACACGTTCCTGGGTTAAATCACACCCACTTCCGGGTTAGGCCCCGCCCACTCCGAGTACGGATACGGATACAGATAATTCATATGGTTAACAGATACAGATACAGATAATGCTTATAGTGTTCATACATACACGATGCATACTTTGCTGATGTTTTCTCCAAATGGGACAACAGAGCTGAGATTCAGACTAGGAGAGTGATATGTGACACTGTGATCCACTGCATGGTAAAGGTCTGCTAGGAATAGTGGGGGTGAGGGCTATTGGTTTGCATTGTGAATGTTTCCGGGGGAATGTGACGATCCTGTAGTGTAGTACACTCTGTCCCTTTTAATCTCTCAATCATCCATTACATTCATTAGTGATCCCAGGCCCCGTCTGTGTAGGCGCGAGACAGTGTGGGTGGATGTGACAGAATATTCTATCAGAGTTTTGGCCTCACAGTCGGAGCCACTGAAGCCCAAAAAATAAAGTGGGAGGAAAAACAAATTTGCAGGGACTTTGTGCAGAAACATCAATAAACCAAAACCCAGTGAAGGGCCAGAGCCTCATAATGTGCTTCCATGTCCAATATCTGTGGCAATAAAACAAAGTCATGACTGATGACTGTCAAAATCATGGTTAAATAGGCTATAGCTGAATTTTTAGATGTAGGTCACCACACTGAAGGATGCCAGAGGCTTGGTAATGTGCAGAAAATATTACTTTGCTCTTCGTTATTAAGATGAAGTTTAATTTGTGTATTAATCTAAAACACAGTGAGTGGAACTGTACAGTGGTACAACACCAGCATGCCATACCCATGTTTTTTTTTTACTCCTTCTTTACAGCTTTGTTGCCCCAGTTAAGTCGTATCAATTTCACATTAAACTGTTATTACGCAAATATAAAAAATTGCAGCCCATCCCGCATGCTTGATGTTAGCCTGCTCTGTGTTCCATAAATAAAGGATGAACTCTATACATCAGTCAGCAAGACATTCCCAAGAGCTAACATTTCAGATTAATTGAGTATAGAGAATGTAATTTGACTGAGTAGAACAATTTCAGTTTAACATTTTAACTCAGTCAAATACAGTCAGGGCTTGTTCTATCTTAATTAAGGAAAGCTACTGGTCTGGTGTACAAAGATAAACCACGTGTCCCCACTTCCTCCCTTGGTCCACAAATGGAGTCGTAATATCCTGTATACAAGCGCTGCCATATTGTGCCGATGGCGTCACATGGAGCCAGAGTCTGCGCAGTTGCAATCAAGAGGTAGAGCCCTGGCATTGAGATCCCGTTCACGAGACAATCTCAGCTCTCAGTCAAGATGTTGCGCCCACTTTTATATCATTAATTATCCAATTAAAACCCAACTTAAGAGACAACAAACATCAGTGTGATAAACACAACCTAAAGTGGCAGAAACCATATTTAAGAAGATTTTATATGATATGTCTCATCTGCTTCCATCTTCAACATGGAGGAGGTGTATGACCTATACTGCAGCCATCCACCAGGGGGCCATTGAGATGTTTTGGCATTACTTTTTGGGACATGTGATGTTGTCCATATGTAGTCTATGGTCTGGTATGACCAGTAGCTCATGGTCGCTATGTCAGTGCCAGTTCAGGCCATAATTTTCGGTCCAAATCCAACTGAGCCTGAATGAAACTGAACCAAGCCCGACCCATCTGGCTTTCTGTTTCGTTTTTGTGTCCAAACTGTAAAATAAAAAGTAAAGCCCAGCCCACGTGACTTAACCCAACTCAAGCATTTAAACTCTACTTTGCGAATGACATCAAAATCATTGTACTTCCTGTGTAATTCGTCTACTCTTGTGGGACTGGGACACCCCACATTAAATAACAAATCTTTCCCTCTCCAAATACCAGCAAATTCTAGCTTTAAAGCGCTAGATCACTAATAAAATGATGGCAAACTAACCCAACCTCCTCAAGAGCGTTTCTGAGAAGTAGTGTTCTGATGCCAAAGTCTTTGGTATTAGCAGGCCCTCCAATTAGTTTTCAGTGCTTTTTGTCGACCAGATTGGCACACATCGTTTGTCCTACAGCAGACAACAGTATGAAGGCACCTCTCTTGTTGAGAAATTGCAACTGTTCCACTATTTGTATCTTCAGAAACAGTCTCATAACTGAAATTGCTAACTTAACTATCTCTATTAACAAATCAGAATGTTTTTACATTCTTATTTTTACCGTATAAACCTGTGTTCCCTCCTTGCTTTGTCTTGTTTGGTTAAATTGCATTAATACCAACCTGATGGCATGACTAGACTCTTTCCATCTCACTCTATTTCAGAGTGGTCTGATATTTGTTGTGCAGGTTAAAAATGGAAAGGAAAATAAAACACAGATAAGGTTGACAGGAACCGGGCAGAGGGGGACTTTTTTTTTAAGGCAAACTCACTGAAGCAATTTGTCTGATCTAATTTTACACAGATGAGTGGAGAGAACACATCGACTCAGCCTTGTTTGATGCTGCTTCCCTCGCATGTGAGTTTCTGTCATGCTAATTTGTCCCTTCCATCCTCCCGTCTGTGGCGACTTCCAGCTGCAAGTCATTTGCATCAGCACTGACTTGCATGGATGTATGTGCATGTATCACCACACTGAATATTTGATTCAAAACCTTTGGAGATTATTTTATCTTGAGTGTGTTGCAATGCAAGACAGCTACATTCGTTAATAAGTATTCCACAGGGTGCCAATTTTCCTCCCAGTACTTTTAAGTAAAAGTATAATAATCAGGAGAATTTTTTTTCCACATTTATGAAAACCAGGGAGAGAGAACTACTTAGAAAAAATTGAAAAATATACTCTGAGGGGATGATGAATGAATCAGTGTAAGAGCTGTAGAAGGTTCCCTGCAGGATACCCACTTCCCCACCCTGCAGGTGAAATAAATTGAGCGACCAGAATAAGTAAGCCATGCTGTTTCAACAAATGCTAGAACTCTACATTCAATCAGTCTCAATGTAACTGTCAATCCAAAGTTCCACAGCCACAGAAAGAAGGAATTTAAGGTATGAAGCCCAAGATTTGTATTTTGGGGGTTAAAAATAAAAGATCGTCAGGCTGAAATGTACAAAACAGCAAATGTTATGATTGCCATTTGGTTTCGTTTTTTTTTTAGGGGTGGGGTATTTGTCCGAACCAATTAGCAGCAAGAGACAGCTAACGTAATCACGTAACCATTGTCAGGGAAGCTGCAGGAGAGGTAGCTAATAGCTAGCTAGCATTTTCTATATTGATCAAAGAAGAGTTTTTACAGCGGCATCAATCTCGATTAGTTATGACTGAAAGTAGGAGTTTAATTTCCCTTCGTTTTTTCAGAATCTGGGAAAACTATTTAAACTATAATACCAATTCAAGTTCACCCATTCAAAATACTGTAGTTTGCCTTGTGGCCTACAAGACGATTAAATAATTAAAAGTAGACTAGTAATGAGACTACACATAGTAAACGCTAGTAAAATAGCCTAGTGAATGGTGATAAGGTGTTGCTCAGTAAAAGAGGTATTAACCGTGATAACAATAAAATAGTTGTACACCTCAGTCACAGAAAGGTCAGGCTGCAGTGTCCAAAATTACACAAAAAGAAGGACTGAAGTCAACAGACCATATAGGTAGGGAAAATATATAGGACACAGCTTTTGACCCAAAGTGTCTATATATCCGTCTCCTGTCCATTAGTTTAACAGACAGAACATACATGTTGTATCATTTTGTCCACAGCCGGTTGGCTGCTTCTGCTCTGTCGCTGCTCTGTGATACGTTCATAACATCAAATGAAAACATGCTGCTTACAGACTGTTTTAAATATGGGGTTTCTCAGTGGGGAAACAGCACAATTCTTTATGTGCTTCTTTAAGGAGATGTGATTAGAGAGAGTTATGTAAAGCTGAATCAATAGGTGAGTCAGGTCATTGTGAACCACTATGTAATCAGATTTATTTGTGTAGGTCTCATGGGTGTCATGTCAATTATGTATTACCCGTCAGGAAACACGTGACACACACAGATGTTAATGATCATGTTTATGATTTAAAAAGCTGCTTTTATGTTATCTACAGAGCTTTTGTGATTGTTTTTATTTTGGTGTGTAGTGAGTCATAAAAGGCACAGAGAGGACAGAAACCCCAGAGGAACAAATTACCCAGAGCTTCTGTCAGTCCAACTGAAAGCTAATACCACTCGGAAATAGAACTGGTAGCTCTGCTTTGGTAAGTGTGTATATGTGCGAGCGCATACGCGTACACACACATGTTTGTATTAACGACTAAATCTACTTTTTTCCCCCAACTTTTCTCAATGTTTGATTACAAAGAGGACCGCCTTCTCACTTTAATGAATGAATAAATTAATTTAAATGTGTCCGTTACTTGTGTTTCATTATTCTTCATAATGGTTCTAAACAGTGGAATACATCAAGACCTTATAGTGTTTGCGTCAGCTGATGTGGTCCCACTAAACCTCATCAGGCCTCTATTGTCCTGTTGGTGATTTCAGAGTCAGGCCATGAGTCTCTGTTCATGCAGGCACTTTGAACAAGTCAGAGTTTTCTGCCACTGAAGCAGAATTGTCTTGATGAGCTGGGGCAGGTTTAAAATGCTGAACAGCTTGGCTGTGCATGGTGGGTGGCGGATGTGACCTGGACCAAGCTATTGAATGCTAAAGACTTTGCCACTGATTTTACATCACACCTTGTAACAGTGTTGAGACACATGTTTAAAAGCAAACTAAATCAGACATATCATGTTTTTTGTTAATTCAGTTGATTAGAAACTGATTTGATTTTTTTACATTTTTCCCCATAAACTTGGTTAAGTGCTTACATTTAAAAATATTTTCTTCAGACGTTTTCACCTTTTTATTGCAATTAAAATTTTTAGAAAAGAGTTTGTCACCATGCACAAGCCAAGGCTGCCTCGCGCCGTGCAGCGATCGTTTCGGTGTCGAGTCTATTTTTTGCGCTTGACGCAAGCGTATCAAGCCAGGAAACACACTGAAAAATTATTTTAAACGATATTGATGACATTTTATATGATATAAATGATCAATTATGCATCCCATACTTTGTATTCCCCTTCTGTTGTCCAGGAGTTTTAATTGTACCACTTTTACCAACCATATTATTAAATGTCCCCCTCTGTCCATCCACTACAGCCACACAAGCAGTCAAAGATAAAAGAGAGAGAGGGGGTCGACATTTAACGGAGCAAACAGCCGAGAAGTTCTTCAACATGGATGACATTAAATTAATAATTGAAGTGGAGAAGTACAGTGAGTTGTATGATCCTCGGAACATGTTGTATAAAGACAACACCAAAAAAGACAAATGTTGGGACGCTGTTGCTTAATGTTGGAGCAACAAGTAAGTATATGCTTTTAATCCACTGGATCAATGGGTGATATTATTAGCGCTGCCTGGCACTTCAGAGTCCGGTGTGAACCCGGCATAAAGCCCCAAAATTGAGACACAGCTTCTGATGTGTACATTAGGTGGAGTTTCTCTCTATTACAATTTATTGGTGTTGCAAAGTGGCTACTTTGTGGCTTGGTTGTGTGTCAAACAACAAAATACACCTAATTATATTCAAGCTGCCCAAGATGCTGGTCCATAGTGGAAAAGGACAAAGAAGCTGAAGAACAATAAACATAGCAAGAGAGACAGCATTAATAAAAGATTTCAGCTGACGGATCAATTTAACGATTGGAGGCAACAGGTAGTTTATTACACTTCATAATTTATGAAGGGTTGGAGTAAAACCCCACAACCTCATGGTTAAAGTGCATATAAAACATGTCCACATCCCCTTCTGCTAACTTAGCAGCGTAAAATAATGTTGATCACGGTTTTAGGTGTAACACTAACATACGCAACAAACAAGACTCCCATTCTCTTTAACGGCCAGGTGTGCTTGCAGCTTGTTGCATTTCTATTATTAGCCTACAAGTGGGATTTCCTAGGTATTAAGACTGAACACTTCTCTGCAGAGGAAGTGGATCTTCTGTTTACTGAGTTTGTAACATCTGTCTTCGTAACAAAGAAACCAACCAACTCCTTGTGCACCTGCCTGTGTAGGTGCATATTACTAACTTGATGAAGTGTCATTAAAATATCGGTAATATAATAGACAGTGAAATACTTGGGCCCCCGATACTTAATACCACTGATTTCTTAAAAGGTTTTCATTGGTAAAAAGTACAATAATTTTCCGCTGCAAGAAGATCCATCCCCAGTAGTGCCGGACCACACCTCTTTTTAAATCCCACACACCCACGGCCGCTCAGATCGGCACAAGTAAATATGCCTTTTAAAAAAAGTAAGTGCTGCAATGGAAAATGACCAATGTGGTGTTGTTACTATCCGGCTCAAGCGAAGCAACATAGAGGAGTCACACAAAAAGGGAGCTGGAAGCCTCTCAGGCAGACGAGGGAACGTGGAGCTCCAGGTTAGACCGGAAAACATGGCACAGCACAAGTTTAGGGACATAACAGTTTGACTGAAACTAGCTGGCTGGCGCCATGTGTAAAATGGGAATTAAAAGCAAATTCTTTGCGTAGGTAGGCAAAAAGGTTAATATCTGTAGCATCGTTTCGAATGTAATTAAATATACTGGGAAAACTGTTAACAGTAAAGGAGTGGACGTAAGATTTTGCAGTGGTCAGTCACTATCCACTTGCATTGTCCATATTAAATGATTCTCACATTAACTGAGGTTGTCTTGTCAGCTGTTCCGTGGATTTCTGCATGTAAAGATAACAATGTAAGTGGTTCCTTAGTGAAAGACATGATGACAGAGGCAGAATTATGAAGTGTAATGACCTGTGGTAGAACCCACATCTTAGGTAATGTTCATTATCTATCTACAACTAATTATCTATAATGTCTTTAATAAACCAATGTTTTTCAGGCATGGGTGGAGATAGGGATGTACGTAGGGTAACAGAAAACAGCTGATGTTGATGGATTCTCGTGACAGAAATGATTTGTACTGCAACTAGTGAAACACGCAGAAAACACAGATACACAACAAACTAAACTCACAATGATGCTCAAACACACACACACACACATACACGCACATCACTGTCTTGTGATGAATACAAAATGACATTTCAATTTAGCTTTTCCTTGTTGTGATGTTGTGGCACTCGCATACCAAATCAGCTCTTTCCTTTATTTGCCACCTCGTGTCTCGCTCTTCATCTCCCACAAAATGAAGAAATGCAAATAGAGGCGAGTAATCTACCCTCCCTGTTAAAGGTAGATGATTGTAGCGTTTCTGCCACTCATCTGTGTAGTTGTGTGTGTACGATGGCATATTTGAAATGTCTGTGAATTTGCATATGTATGTAGATGTTTCAAAGAATGTTCAAACAAGAAACTGAAAGGTCAAAATGTATTTGCTTTAAAATTTGTAGGTTGACGGTACATGTCTGAACTTCTGTCTGTCCTTTTTCTTCTGTGTGTGTGTGTGTGTGTGTGTGTGCGTATAACATGTGAGTATTCATGGCCTGCTGGAAATCAGTCCATGCCCGTTATCGGCTCCCTCGCCAATCAGTGCCTGTTGTTCAGAGTGAAATGTCAAACCAGTCGGAACCAACCCTGTAAAGTGAAATGAAAGCCAATCACAGGCGTTTTGCTTAAAATGGCAGCCAGATGGCTCAGTTGGACCAGAAGCCTCTGAATGAGAAATCATATTTCTTCACAGAGGCATGATTAAATCAGTGGATCAGTCATAACCAGTCCAATCTGACTCTACACCCTCATTTAAGTTTCCAAATGATCCATTTCTACACTTCATTATCTATTAACTAAGCAATTTCGTATGCCTGAATGAGTGTGAGTCAGTGTCAGACATGTACAGTTCATTAGTAAATGACAGAGATAAAAATAACTAATTTCTGACCACTGTAACAAATTCAAATTCTACATGTGTTAACATCGTTTCCCGACTCCAGATGGAGAATGTTTCACAAAACTCGAGCAGTGTCTGTTCTAAACTTTTGAAATGGAATATGTTGATTCCCCGGAGCCTGTTCCAGAATTATTCCTCATAATTAGTGAGTCCTCCTCAAACAGAATTCAATATAGTGTCACTTTTTATTGTTTGCTCCTTAGCTTTTTAGAAATAGTCAATGGTGCAGGGTGTCATTTTCATTTTTAGATATAAATGTTTATATGACTTGAGGACTTGGAAGGCTGTTGGAAACAAGATACAAGTATCCAATATAATACAGGTGTGGCAAAAGATGCTGCCACTGGGGGCTCCCCACAACAGCCAGATACGAACCTTACTGGTGTTAACTTTTTTCTTTGGAACGGGCCCCAACATGTAATAAATGAAACACAACTGAAGGTGTCCAGCAGCTTCTTGCTGGTCGTGGCAGATTATCTCTGCCATGTTTCCTCCTGTGTCTCTGTGTCTCTCTTCATGTCTTCTCTTGTGTCTCTCCCATGTAACTAGATTTAGTTGTGATCTTAAATCTAGTGTTTGGGAATATTAAGATTCATGTTCAAAAGAAATATCACTTGGCTAGCCTGGCAAGGACCCGGCACTCATGATGATCCTTTTTCTACCTGTCCTACCGGCTAACCCTAACCCTAACCCTTTATTGTGGCAAAGGATAATCTGTTGTGTACTTTGCACCTTCTCTTCCCTTGGTGGTCCTGACGATGCCTGCGTGGAAACACCACCAGTGCTCCTAAGCATTTCATTGGAGCTCTGTTCTGTTAGTATCGGGGGCCCAGGAGATCTGTCTCTTTAATCTGGTACACATCATAAATGTCTCTTGTTTTTTGTTGTCGGACTAGAACAGGAACATTTCAAATCGTGGATCCAGTACTAAAGCTCAGTTTAGTGTGGCCTTGTCCACCTGCATCTTTATCGGATCTCAGCTTCTTTGAGTTGTCGGAAGATCCCCAGGGGTTTCCTTGCTGACTGGTGGGAGCTGTGCATGTAGTGGGGCTACGACAGAAAGTGTGGGTTTAATCGCATCCAATATAACCCATGTAACCACATTCACTGGCTGCAGGGCCTGGATGAAATATTTATTTTTCACCTTGAGGGAAAGCTGTGCAGCTGTGAAAAGTTATTTGAGTAAACATCTTACATCTCACTGATGCTTTTTTTAACAGTATGTGCTTGGGTAGCTTCAACAACTTTAGTTTTTCTGGCAAAGAATCTAGTCCTGCGGAACTTCTAAAGAAACAGGCACTGAACTTCAGATAAACTCCCGGTAATTATCCCGTATGAGCACAGAAAGGTCCAAAGTTTCTGCGGACATTCAGCCCCTCAGTAAATACTCCAGAATTAGAATCTGGGTTAATTGCCAAGTAGGTTTGCACATACAAAGGATTTGCTTTTTTTGTGTTAAAGCAATTATAAATATAAAAAATGCGAAAATAGGAAACAAAATTAAATATAAAATTAGTACGAGTACGAGGAAAGAGACTGGGAAATACGTTGTAAATAAACACTAGAGAATGGATTGTGCAAATAATGTTATTGGCCACGGGAAGTTGATCACATTTCTAACCCAAGACATATGCAAAATTAAAAGAATATAGAGATGAGAAAGAGTTACTCTACAGAGAACAAGGAGATTTGAGAGTTTAGGCAATAAGAGAAAGTTAGCTAGGGACTTTAGCAGGGTCTGTTAAGGTTCAGTTCCATCACTATAGTATGAAGCAGCTCTTTGATACTAGTCTGTGCGTGTCCCTCATGCAAGGCTATAGTCAGGAGGATGTGAGAAGATAAAGACCAGTCATCTGCAGAGTGATGGTCTGTTAAGGCCGAATTATAGTCGGGTTGCACGCAAGACACGCAACACGCCCCTTTCGTGCCCTTTGCGGGCTTGCATGCGTCCGCCAATTTTTCTAACTACACGACAAAGCGACGCGAGCCTCACGCAGCCCGCAAGGCTTGTGATTGGTCTGCTTACTACATCCCGTCCGGAGTCTAGTTTCCGGTGTCATGCCCCACAATACGCGGAAAACAAATATGGACCAAATAGAAGAGCGTTTGGCAGAAGAGATCCGAAAGTATGACCACTTGTATAACCCGTCACTGACTGGCCGATTTGTCCGCCAGAAATAGGCTATGAGGAGCCGGAGCGGCGATGTAAATAAACCAAGAAGAAGACGTCTCTTCTTTGTGTGTTTTGTCTTTGAAAAAAAACGTTATTCCGCCTAGTGTTCTGGCGGTGAATTGCGTTGCAACACGCGCAGCACGTTAGAGAAGTATAAACCAAAACGAGTCCGTCGATGCAACTGCGTGGCCTTCCGCGGTTGCAGTCGCAGGACTATTATTAGGCCTTTAGGCTCTGTAGCTTGTGAGGTCCATGCTTCACTGGTAAGACACTTCAGAGAATCGTTTACCTCTGACCCTAACCCTCATTGTACTTTTTAGGCACAGCTATTTAAAAGAAAATAGTCCCTGGTGTTTTTCGAGTATTGCGGCTTTAGGTGTGAACCATGTTTTAACAAACCTGTAATTTCAACCAGGCCATGTGGACGAAGGTCTTATCAGACAAAATGAGCTATTGATCTTGTGATGTTGTTTGCTTTCTGTGAACGGCTGAGCAGCTTATTAAAAACCCTATTCAGGGTCTCCTGGTTTTTCTATTGCTTATCTTTTTAACTGTAGATTAAACCTTGGATGGTTTTGAGCAAGATTGGCACTTGTATTGGTCATTCAAATGGATGACACAGTTTTCATACCGATTTAGTCATGTGTAGGTCCACATTTCCTGGTAATTTTCAAAAATCCCATGCATTTGTATACCCATGCATGGTTTCCTGCGAGAGGGCGCGAGACATATGATTCCAACAGATCTCTCACATCTATCATTTGGTAATTTTTTTGCTTCAAAGAAATTTGACATTATACAAGTAACTCATAGATCACAACAGAACAGCCCCTGCTGAATAAAGATTGGGCAACTGAATTATAAAATAATTTTCAAATTTTGAAAACAATGTGTTACTTCTTCCTGCTGCTGTTGAACCCCCGGCTACTCCAGTCTATATTCCAAAGTGTCCATGGGCAAGACACTGAACCCTTAGTTGCCGCTGGTGAAAAGGGTCTGAATGATGTGTGATAGAATAGAAGATGTTTTGTGTGAATAGAATTCCCCCATACACCCAAATCTATTTATAAAGCACATTTAAAAACAACAAAGTTGACCAAAGTGTTGTACATCAGTGAAAAGTTGAAAATGAATCCCTAACCCTAACCATAAAACACTTTTAACAAAACAGCAATAAAACACGAGATAAAACTACAAACAGTTAAACTCTCACACAGGTTCTGAGAAAGCCAAGAGGAACTAATGGGTTTTAAACAAGATTTGAACACAGGAAAGTGGGGGCTAGTCTTATCTGGGGGGGCGGCTCGTTCCAGGGGCCACAACAGCAAAGGCTCTGTCTCCCCTCTGTTTCAACCTTGCTTTAGGGACAACAAGAAGTGATTGCACACAAACACACGCAGATGGAAACATAACCTCCTTGGTGAAGGTAATGATGCAAATGATTGTGGAAACCATTTTATAATGATATAGAAAGTCTGTTCTGAGCAATAATTCCCTTAAAAAAGGTATAAATGCACCGAACTGGTGTCTGTAATGACTTGATTGGATCTCTGCATCCCTGGTAACACACTATAGACCGCAATTGTTTTATTTCGCATTGCATTTGTGCTAATAGTGTGGTACTTAGAACACATTGTACCTATAACACACACACAAAAGTGTTGAATATGTGATGACAACAATGACGAGACAGGATCTTAAGACCATATAACGGACACTCAGCGACTGGCATGTGTTACTGAAATAAATAAGGCTAAGTACAGTACATTAGATTCTCTCCTTTTCGTCATACAAAACGTTTGTTTCCCTGCTCCAGTAGCCAGTCTGTCAATCTCACCGCCATCTAGTTGTGTCGAAATCGTTTAGCCAGCCAGTCTCTCCTACACTGAGCTACTCAATTAGACGACCAGTCAGCTGTTAAGCCAGTCGCTCAGCCAAAAAGGCTCGCTTCAGATAGTCAGCCAACCACACAGCCAGTCAATTACACACTGAGGCACAGGGCTACCGTTTGGAGCAGGTGTGTGTGGTCATAGTGATGCTTTAGATGCCCTGTTTAATTCAGCATGGACAATAAACTCCATGCTTGAGCGACTGCAAAGCCTTGCTAGTCAGATGAACACATGTGCACTATTTAAGGTTTTAAGGTAAGGTCAGGTTTTTGCCACGACTTCTTATGATGTAACGGTTTATTGAAGGGCAGTCCCAATTCGTAGGGGCAAGATTCAACCACTATGACTTGTGACTCCATGTCAAGAACAAGATAACCCTTGAAAAAACAAGCGGTAGGGGTAAAATGAAATTGGGCCGTACTCTCATGTTAACCTTGTTAAAGCAAATGAACAGAAATGCTAGACTGCTTTTACTTTGAAACAGGTACAGGAAGTGCTGCAAATACTTTTTACATATTCAATTGATATAGATTTTTAAACTGCGAAATGGAAAGTAACATTTTATTTCACCAGTGTTGACACTCTAAAATGATAACATGGGCGAATGAAATGAAAAGCAAGAAATGCCATGATGCATGCTGATCGCACATCCAATTTGGCGCAGGCATAAAACAAGAAAGTACTTGTTAACTGAACACACAGAAACACACTACAGGGTGTAACAAGTTGGAATTAGAAGTCGCTGCTGTAAAGCTATTCAGCATGTAGAGAACCAATCCATGAATTTCATTCAGGCTTAAATGCATTCACCTGACGTGCCAGGTGTTAATTTGCTGATTTTATTGCTAGAATGAAAAGCAGCAGGGCTCTGAGTCCTGGGGTACCGGATGAAACACCAGTGAGTTCTCATTAGTGCAGGCAAGGTCCAAATTGGTATTTTATTAAAAACAAGTTATGGGCCATTCAGCATCATTCCCCTGTGTTGTAATGGGGATGGTACACTTTGTGTCACTGTAGTTATTATTACACTGGCTGTCTGTGGGAAGCCTGAGATGAATTTAAAACAACAAATGCTGTTTCAGCTGCTTTTCCAATCTGAGAACGTCATTGAGGGGACCACAAGTACCACTGATGGCACAGTTGAATGAAAACAAAGTGATTTTCCTCTATGGGTTAAAATTATCCTGTTAAAACTCTTTTTGAGATTAAAATGTCTTTCAAGCGAGACCTGGCTGATGAAAAACACAGATACAACAATCGATGGAAACCACAGAAAACAGACAAGGAACTGTTAGACAGGCCTTTCCTGAATAAAGACTGCCATTATATGATCCATTTCTCTGCTCAGCAGACGAATAGACAGGCAAGAGCAGCTTATTGAGCTGGAGAGTGACAGTAGACTATAGCATCTGTTTACCACCTCCCCTCTTTCGTCATTCTGGGTAGCATTGATGCCGGAATACCTTCAGCTTTGCGACATAGCCTTAAAAATGATCCTCCTTTTCACGTCGACTTATTTGTGTGAAGCAGGCTTTTCAAGACTGACTGCGCTCAAAACTAAATATCGCAACCGCACACAGATCGAGGATGACATGAGGATAGGTTTGTCAAACATTGCCCCAAGATTTGAGATATGTCTCACATTGACAGACCTGCAAGATTTTTTTTAAAGATCACAAGATGCCCAGAATAATAACAGTATCTTAATGATAGCAATAATAACACTTATTATTATTATGATAATTATACTATAATAATCATAATAATATTATAATGATGGTGATAATAATGATTCTTATAATAAGAAAGCATGCAGGCTCACATAGCTGCTTATATTAATAGCCTACTAATAGGCCTACTACTACTGATCATAATCATAATAAGAATAAAATAATAATAGTAAATAGTGAAATTGTAATAATAATTGTCTGTATGGGCCTAACAATAACAATAGCCTAACCTTGACATGTCAGGCCTAACAATAACATATGCTATCTAGCGATCTCTCCATCTATCTATATATGGTGGTGTAGTTGAGGGCAGCGATGGCGGGGGTGGGGGGGCCCCCAACTATCAATTACCAGCTTTGGGGGGGCCCAGCTTGCAAAAGTTTGAAAACCCCTGTTTTAGAATATAGGACTAGATAGTGAATATACCTTGTACATTTGAAGGCTGTTCACGTAATTTAAGTTACCAGCTACCATTTGATGTGAGTTGATAGCGGTCATTTGTACACCTTAGCATCATCAAGTGTTTTGGCCTTGTAAACAATGATACAGGCCAAACTTAAGGGTACTCTGAGGTTAAAAAATCGATCTGACCTTTAGCCTCAGCATATACGAAGTGTTTCAAAAGAATTGTTAGGGTGTTCTATAAAAACTTTTTTGAGGAATTCAACTCTCAGTTGACCCTTTGCTATGGTGTCTGATGGAGATTAAGGGTTAGGGTTGGGGTATCTTCTTTTAGTCTGATTCTAAGGAAACATTATATCCTGAGGTCATGATTATTTCTTCTTTCACCTGACATCGTAACCTTTTCTTCGTAGTCCTTGCCACTCTCCCCTCTGTGGCATCCACTCAAGCAGGAACAGCATGAAGATAACAGAAAAATGAATGTTGCCCTTTATTTCAGATATCTGAACTGAGGAGGTGACCTCTGCTGCGACAGGTGTTTGAGACAGAGAGAGGTGTGGTACAAAGTGGAAAAGAGACACTTTAAAATGCGTTTGCAACAGCAATCTGTGACCTACAGGCTGACATTCAACCAGACTGTACACAAGTGCCGCTCACAGAAAAGAGCAATGTAAAACAGAAAGGTGGGCCAGTAATTGTTTGACCTTTATGTTGGCAGTCAGGTGGAAACAGTGAACAAAGACAAGCTTACCCTGACTGGGGAAAAGTTAAGCCTGACACTATATGGTGGGGTAGTGGCCGAAACCCAAAATCCCTCGTGTGTGGCTCTGTTTTTGCCTGGCTCAAAGTGTCAGAGCTGTTTTTAGAAGCTTAACTGTTTAACTGCTTTCCATTTATTTCATATATAGTTCAACATGCCTATATCTAGTACAAGCAGAGTTGAGTTTCTCCTCTCTATTAAATGCATTTATTCAAACGTGAAGGGCCAGGGAATAACAATAATAATAATAAAATAAAAATAAACCTAGGAGTTAGTGCGAGTGTGAATGAACAATCTCTGGATGTTGGCCCTGCGATACGTTTGGAGGCCTGTCCATTGGGCACATCCTATCCCTCGCGGCAAACCCTCAAAATACGGTCTGTAATGATACTCAGCTGATATATAAATGGATGAATGGATGGATATTTTATGTATCCAAAAAATCTATCCCCCCCAAATGTGAAAACCAGAGAATGTGCTCCAAATTGATATGTGTGTTGTTCTACTTCATCAAACAAGCACTTATATCTTAAAGTAGGCTGTTGACACCAGGTTTGGCACCTATATCTTCCAACCCATTTGCCGTAGATTTCATTTTAATTGAATTCAATTCAATCACCCCAGTCATAATGTCATATGGCCAGCGTGAATCCTATCAGGACCTTGCAAATGATGCAGCTCTTGTGCTTCTGTGTCCAAATGTCCTTCATGAATATCATCTGTGCAGCAGGAGGTGAGAGAGGCTGGGCACTATGCTTGATGATTACTGTTGTCGAATACTGTCCAGTATCGGGATGTGGGTTGGTCACAAATGAAGTAGAATGGGTTTAGACTGTTGAGCTTGAGTTAATTTCTCAACTCTATTAACCATGTTTATCACCATCAGCCTCATTATCAACACTGTTAGAGCCCGTTACGGTCAGAGTCCATCACTGTCACCATCACCAGAGACTAAATTCCTCTCTGTTAGCGAGGCAGCTTAACAGTCAACTGACAACGTGGAGGAGTGAGTGTGAGTGACCGGTGGGGATATTGATTTGAGGTCACGCAGTGTTCAGTTCATTTAGATGGAAATGTACGCATGACAATCAGGAATGGAAGACACTGCAGCTATAAAAGTGTTAGGCTGGCTACTCAAAAGATATACCTTGGTTTTACGTGACTGTCAAACAACACTGCTGAAATGTGTAAACAGCCCGAGCTTGTCGGAAAATATAAATTAAACAGACAATGATGACAAACACTAAATAGTTCCCTTGACTCCAACAGAATTCACTCTTCTGGCGCTTGGTTTTTAATTGTTTCGATTCTAAAGGAGTTTATATTGTGTCCAAGGGACTGATGTGTTCCAAACCTTGTGGTGTCATTTAAAAAATAAATGAAAATAACCTCCTCCTGATTTAGTTGCTGTATTCTTTAAAAGAAAGTTGTCAAATATGGAACTTTTTCCTTTGACCTGTTCCACAACACACGGCAATATAGAGCATTTGATCAGGACTGTGTCTAACAAACAGGATATTTGACTGCAGTGTGTGCTTTGGTGTTTGACATGAGGAAGACGGAGGTGAACATCAAACAGGGTGTGTCTGTATTTACATATTCAGCATGTTCCCCTTTTCTCACCGTCTTTCATCTGTGAAGCCGGTGCCCTCTCTTTTCCCTTCACACCTCCTCCCCCTGTTAGTAAGAATGTAATCAAATTGTTTGCAGTGCTATTGGTGATGCTCAGTACACCAGTCACAGGCAGCCAGGCACACTGGGTATCCAACAAGGGAAAACATGAAAGAGAGGAGAGAATGAAAACCCTCAAATCGAAGTCTACATCGGCAACCCCATGATCATCTATAATATTAAGAAAAGGGGTGCTATAACATTGGAGGGTGGGAAGATAGGGGTACGTGTGTCACCTCGCAGAAAGAATGTTCCCAGTTTGTATTCCAGTTTGGCCGGGGGAGTCGTTACTGATTTCTCCGTGTCTGTGATGGTTGTCTGTGGGTTCCTCCCAGTCCAGAGACATGCAGATCGAGATAGGTTAACTAGAAATTCTTAATTGACCGAAGGCATGACTAGGAGCATGAATAATGGTTTGTCTCACTATATTTCTTTTTAGACGTGACCTCCGGGTAAAATCAGGAGAATTGGTTACGGAGGTTAACCACAGTCTGCCTCTCACACAAGCACAACACAGCAGTAGATTCTCCGCACAGACGCTTTCACAACAGCAACAACACCCCCGCATTATTCAGGAGAGAGGTGAGGTAGCCGGGTGCAGCAGACAGAGGCGCCTTCATTCCGCTGCGTAGATAAAGTGATTTTGTTTGCAGTAGCCCGACACCGTCGTCAGCTCTCAATACCACAATTTCTCTAGACATTTTTTTGTGTTCATTTTTGCATCGCTGATAGAAGTGAATCCAGCGGGGGATCATCTGCTGTGTTTAGACATCCACCACCCCTGGATCTCTACTGACTTTATATTAGGACAGGGGTGTCCAAAGTTTTTATCCCGAGGACCAAATATAGAAAAAAATACAAAGATCTGGGCCCCTCACGCCGCCACGCACCGGAGCGGACTGTTGACAGTGGGTGGCGTTCTAAGGGACAGCTGCAATACAGTGGGCCATAGTCCATCACATTACATTTCATTTAGCTGACGCTTTTATCCAAAGCAACTTACAATAAGTGCATTCAAGGGTAAAAACCCAGAACAACAAGAATCAAGAAAGTACAATATCTTAAAAAATAGAGCAAAAGTACGAAGTGCTATAATTAAGTGCTCTAAATTGTTAGTTTAAAAAAAAAATATATATTACATTTTTTTAACTTTAATTTTAATTTTTTTTTGGAGGCAGGCCAATTTAAAATGGATGGCGGGCCGCATATGGCCCTGCGGGCCGTAGTTTGGACACCCCTGTATTAGGAGGTCGGGCAGCTGTAGTCTGCAGTAGAAACTTGGAAGCGTCCAGTGCATGGCCGGAAGTAGCTTATGTTTGCCCTGAGTCCTATTCATGGTGCATAATGCCTAAGCTCAGATAACCCTTGAAAAACTCAACAAATCTGCTGAAGAACAACAGTAGACAGTACTTGACTGTTTGATAGATTTTTTTGGACAGACTGTCAGACACAATGGAGCCTCATTGGCAAGAGAAAAGGATATGACTATTTAGTGGTCAATACTTGAAACCACTTGAGCTCTGTTGTGTATACACAAACATGCTGAATTTTCATGAACTAGTGAAGTGAAGCTGCTATCTCCACATCCAATTTAACAGCAAGTTGCCAAGAAATGTGTGACAGATTTCTGTGACAGCTTCATCTGTTTTATCTGTTGCCGTCTTGCAAACGCAAAGCTGAAGTAGAATTATGAGTATTGCTATATAATTTTCTCTGCTCTTTTTCTTCATTACTAAGCTGCTCCCTGACGCCACTGCTAGCGACTTGTATTCATCAGGGTATCCAAGATGGCCACAAAAAAAGTGAATTTAAGGTGTGACCTCCCTGAAAAATTTGGCTTTTTGTTGACTGTTAGTATTCTGCCAACATTCTGTAGCTGAACAGACTTCCTGGGAACCAAATAGCATCATAATTTGTCTGTATTCAACCATTAATCATCGGTTTTCTCAGTAAGTGTGAGCAGATTTGTGGGGGTTTCAATAACAACACCATATTACATGCATGTAATCACCATGTGTTATCACAATACCTCTGGGTCAATACATAATGAGTTTATCATGACAGCCTAAAATGAAAGCGGATTAGTGTAATTCACGAGTTAACAGATAAACGGAGGTTGTGAAAAGAGACTGGATATGATTGCAAGGAGACATGGGCTGGAGACCCGTGGGGAAGTGCAGACGGGTTACTCAGACACTATTGTTCTCTTACTCGGCACACACACCCTCTCTCTCTCACAGAGACATAGCAATTTAAGCTACCAACTGTAATCAGTCCATGTCTGAAGTGACTGCACCACTCATCTGATTTTCATCAGAAGTTTCTCAACTGAAATCACTGCTTTTCTTTATTGCACTTTTAGTTTTTATATTGTTATGCCTCTGCTGCTGACAGCCAGTGGCTGAAGTAACTATGTTTTCCAGTAGTCCTTATGTCTGTCCAAATGTAAATCCATTGGTGTGTCTGTACTTCCGTCCATCCCATTCTTGTGAACATGATATTTCAAAAAACGCCGAAAGGGAGACTTTTCAACATTTTTTCGCAAGCATTCAGTTGGACTCAAGAACGAACTGATTAGAATGTAGTGGGTCAGAGATCGAGCTCACTGTGGCCTTACAAGATACATTGTTGGTCTTGTGAACCCTAACCCTAACCCTGGAGTCAAGGATTAGCTGATGAGAATTAGAAGTTCAAAGTCAAGGTCACTACGATGTCACAAACCCCTTTTTTGGCTTGTGAATGCATTATCTGAATAACGTCTCAAGAGAATCCAATCAAATTTGGCGCTTTTCAAAGACGAATCAACGCGACAGAAGACATGTATGTTGTTTTCTGAGAGTTTTTTTTTGTAAAAAAATTAACTGTGTGAAACGTGCAGGTGCAGAGAGCAGTGGAGTTTCTCGTGAAATCATCTTGGGATAAAAGAAGACAGTTCAAGGAGTACTCAGAAAAATATGACTATGTATTACAACAAAACAAGGTGGAAGTGTGTAGTATGGGTCAGGGAAGAACCCGTAACATTTTTTTGTGGTTTCAGATCGAAGGGCAGATCAAGGATTTCTTTTATTCTCTTATTCACTTTTACATTATGATAAGGCTTTTTTTTTTTACTTTTGTCTATTTCTCAGAGTATAATGTCATGATTCGGTACTGGTATTTACTGATGTAGTTATGGGGGTGAACTTTGGTGCAGATCCAAATAAATATCTGGATCTAGATCCGGAATATATATGCGTAAGCGGTTTCTGAAAGGGAGTCATTGCGGATGTATGCACTCCACTGACCATTTTAGTTCAGTCAATGTGGATTCAGCCCTTATAAAAGCTGTGACTACTAATTAAGTGAACAAACAATTCAAGGCTATGCACCCCACTATTCCTCCCACAGTCTGACTATGTACGGACGACAACTTTAGCCTTTGAGCACTCAGATAATTCCGTCACTTGGTCCAAAACATGTCAATATTGTATTGACTGATAACCAATTTCAACCTTTAACATCTCTTCCCCAGTGGTATCAATTGCATCTTTAATGAGGCTGATAATTTCCCTAGTGATGAAACTGTGATCAATACTGGAGCCAGTGTGTCAACATGTTCCTTTTCGTTGGGAAGTCGTCAAGTCCTGGTTACTTCCTCATCTTCCTGGAAGATCTTCAGGACCTCACACTGAGCCTAAGCTTAAAAAAAGATCATAGTAGAATGTGTCAGATGTAGCCAATCCCTGGTTTACAGGCGGCATCAAGAACAAGGTTGCAGTACATCAGTGACAATAAACTTGATATCTGCAGATATGCACTTCTGTAAAAGTACAGTTTCTTATGGATGTGACTGTGTTATGCAGAGCCTGCTCATAACCTTGACGATCAGCAACCGAGACAATACGGCTACAGTTGCTATGGACACAGTAACTGCATTGTTATTCATGTGCTGCTCTGAGAGCTTGTTGGTGAGAGATGAGTATGATTTCTGTATTTTGCCTCTGATAATCTTGTGGATGTCCACTGTGTCTTACTCACACAAACACTCCATAAACCCACACAACAGTAGGATCCTTCAGGAATGAACTGAACAGAAATATGGGACTGGATAAAAACTGCATCTGCAAGGTTTATATCCCTTTATATTCCTTCCAAAGTTAAAACATTAGTATTATGTTGTTTAAAAGTTGAATGAGCATTTGTTTTCTTTGCATTATTCATTGTTATTTTGACTACAGTAAATGTTTAAATCTAAATATTTTATTATACATTTTATTGCCAGCAGTTTATACAATTAAAATAAATTAATATTTTATTCAAAAACAATACAAACCTGTAAAATGCTAACCTTGACAAACTGTGGTTCCTTAATTTTTTTCCAGAGCTGTTTGTTATCTTTCTGATGTCCAAAATAAATCTCTCCACCTGAGTTCTCGGAGGACTTTTCTAGGATTCATGACCGCTCTTGGAATCTGTGTATTTTTTGTAGAAGTACTTGACTACTACTCAATGTGAATGTACGCCTCTCAAGTTTGTGTGTGCGTCTATAAATCTTCCAACAGCCAGAGAGTGGGTTATCTCAAAACCCAGACTTCCCCTGTTACCGGCTGCCAGGCATAGTGATGTTTTCCCCACTTAAAGTTTTTGTGAATTGGTAGAGCACACACATTTACACTTACACACACACACACACCTCTCTTTAGATGTGAGGACACTCATTGATTCTAAAGGCTGAAATATGCTACGGACAGACGGGCGGACGGATACGACGGACTAATTTATGGCTTTGGGTGCTGAAATGGTGTCGTTAGCGGACCCATCACAGCCAAGGGGTTAACGTAGGCTCTCTGACATTCTGACGTATAGTTAAAAAAAATCAGGTGTATGTAGAGCTCTCTGAAGGCTCTCCGTGGTGCTCGGAGTGGGCGTTCCGCATCGGAGAAGCCGTTTCCATATCCGTCAAAACGGAGTTGCATATATCGGCCTCAACCCTAACCTTAAAACCAGGTCTTAGCTCTCAAAGAACCCATTAAATTTGTGAGGACCAGTCAAAATGTCCTCACAATGATATTGAATCAAAATTGACCCTCATAGCAATAGATACGCTGTCACTCATACACAGATAGCCATGTCTTCTCTCAGGCATTTCAGTAGAGCAACCTCAAATTTGACCCCTGTACAGCCCATGTAAACCTTTTGGCGAGGGGCCTATCAAACATACCACACTGTTGAGGTAAGAAGATGAACTTTGCGTAAAAAACTTCAAGTCCCATAATGCACCACTGGCAGGCTGCTCATTACAACTTGAGTTGGAACACCTGTGAGGGGAAGGGAACTCTCAGAAAACGTCTCAGCAGAGGGAGAGAGGTAGGAGAGAGGATTCATCTCATGGTACAACCAAAGAAGCCACTGGTACTGTAAAAATACTTTTATTTTGATGATAATTTATTATTGGAAGTGCTACTATCATCATTAATGTTAGGATGTCTTGTTTGAAGAATGGTAAAATAATAATCAAGCAGCACATAGCATACAGGCAGCATGCGTACAAGTTTGGCTTTTTTTTTGTATGTTTGTTAAATTTATATAGATGTTTGAATATGGTTTACATTCATTCATTTATGTGCACTGAAAAAAAAAAGTACTTTATTCGTTGAAAACAAATATGCAAATATGAAATATTTATAGTCATAGATACACTTTGTGTGAAATGAACCCACATAATGAAGCATACTTGAAATTGGCCATGAGAAATGAAGGATATCTAAATATTCAAGTATTTCTTCAACTTTTTCATTTATATGTAAGTGTATCATGGCTAATTCATACAGATACCTGTCTGGCTGCATCAGATGCTGAGAGGATGACACTGTTATTATCTGATAAATTATGCATTCCTTCTGTAGCTACTTTTAGTCCTTGAACATTGCACCAGCTGTGGCTGCTCTAAATAAATTCTCAATTCGAACAAACAGTAAAGAAGAAACACTCACCTATAAACTGTGAAGACTGACGGTACATATCAAAATTATTTCTGTTTGTGAGAATGAATGAATGAATAGTTGTGTTTTATTATCTCTGTCGTTCTCTCTGGGACTGTTCTCTGGAGGTAACGAGGACGAGATTAAACAGTTTTCTACACCGCACAGGAAAGAATCCAAAGACTTGAGTGGAAATCCCTGTGACATCCAAAACATTGCATAAAGTGAAGCAGTGCGGCTTTGGACCTCTTCTTTGAAACTGATATTTTTATTGCAATAATTTAAATAATCTAGGTCAAGTCTTTTGGCTGGAATATGGAGAAGTCTCTGCCAGTGTTAGGACACACTTTAATTTATTATTTTGGCTCTGTTCTGTTTTGCTAGGATAAAAAAAGATGAGATGCCTGTGAGTCAAGTGCTCAGTGACGGCTTGGATCAATTTCAGACATATTTCCAGCTTCTATATATATTTATATTTTAAATATATATAGAAGTATTTATTAAACAACCATTGGGTTAACACAAAACGCCCTCCCAAAACAGAAGGGGGAAAAAGAAACACATGAGGACACCTAAAAGGAACAATGTCCATGACTTCAAAAGGAACTTCGTTAACAACTCCACACAGGAACACCGACACGTCCACACGCGACTTCTACAAACTGCTGTTTGACGCTCTGCTCAGGGTTCTATTGGACACACCCTGATGACAGAGTGGCCTCAGCTGGGCCGGTGGAGGACGTGAGAGAGAGAGAGAGAAAAACAATACACGGCACGTTACAGTATGTAAACGTCATATCCAGATTTCGTTGTTCTGAATAAAGCCTTGTCTCGGTTTGAGAAACTCAATTTTACTAGCTGGTGCATGTAAACATCCAGTTTCTGAACCCACCTTCACGGGGGGGGCTTCATCCGTTCTCATAACACCCAGCCGGTAGAAGGGAACTCTACTCATACGTAAATATTGTCTCTTTTCAGTGTCACTGAACTCCATCATGACAACGTGATCCCACCAGTCACAGCTGCGTATCTTCATCCCCTGTGCCCTGGTTAGGCACTGTGGCAGTGACAGCGCGACATCAGCCAAAGTGGGTGACGTGTTCAATATTTGCCGTCGCTCTCGTCTCCCACTGCTGCCAGTAAGGTGGATGATCAAACTCCACAATGCAATGTTGGCTTTTAATGGAGTGGCGTCATTTTCAATAGCCACCAAACAGGAATCAAATATGCTGGCAGGTGGTGTAACCATGGTAACTTTAAACCTCACAGGCGCCTGTGTAAACGGCACACAGTTATACATAACTGGGATGTGCATATCATATATACAGGGATCTGAATTACCAGATTATTCAATGTTATATGTAAACCACTTATCCCCAACATTATGAAGATCAGGATAAGCCTAAAAACCAGGTTACTAGTGCACATGTGAACACAGTTATATTTTTTACATTCAAGGTCTGAGGAGGTTTGACTCTAGATATTGAATGAAATGATGATGATGATGAAACTAGGATATCAATGAATCCCCTCAAGAGTTGTCCATCAGACTTCATGAGATTAAACCAATTATCTTTGCTTTTAAATGAAGACCAAAAATACCTATTTTTGCTCTCTTGTTTTCTTAGAAAAGTCTATTTTAATTGAATAGACTGTTGACTAGTAGTGCCACTAATCCCCGGGTAACACTCACAATGACAGAAAAACACCAGAAACCCGCTAACTGCAGCCAAGTCTAACTGGAGAAACCTAATTTTGTTTTGTATTATCAGGATTATTATTCTGTTGCTTCCACAGATTTGCTTTATCATGGCTGTAATTGCTTAACAGCCCAGGAGGAGAAATAATGCACATAGCATGCTGTGGTACAGGGTCATCATTTCGATTAGAATGTTATATCTCTGGGACCAATGGTGATTTCTGGCAATTAGAAGTTTGACATTTTTCATCCTCCCAAATGTATATACCCTGATTTCTTGATCAGTATCTGTGTTAGTAGACCATAATGCAATCTTGTCAAGTCTGTTACATTATTTCCCCAAGATATCATCTATATCGTGCCTGTTGCCGACGTAAGGGTGAAGGTTGTGAGCTCAGTGTCAGGGCTGCAGTGAGTTTATCAGCGTTTGTTTATTATCTCATTGATTGTTTTGAACACTCAGTGGTGAATCCATAGGAAGAGGTAGAGAAACAATTATGTTTAAGATGTGGCTAATGCACATTTCCATTCTCTCCTGAAAATCAGTAAACAACTGGGTGTTACGCTCTGAGACAGTTGGACGTACACTTACCTATAAAGATCTGTTTTTGTGTGTGCGCTTGTGACATGACCATCATGTTTGAAAAATCCACCGGGGAACATAACCTGACTTTGTAGTTGCCCTTAGTTCTATGAACTGTTTTAGAGACTTTTTACTTGATGTTTAGATTTTTGTTTTGAGCTACAACTTAGCTGTTGTACAACCTACTCGGATTGTGTAGGCAGATCCATCCATCCATCCTATAGATGTACCACTCGCAGTGGAAGATGTAATATTAAAGAGATAATACATTGACCACTTTTCTCATTAGCCTATTCAATGATTATTATTGTTCACAGTTGCATTCAGTTAAAATCTCTTGCATACAACACAGGTGCACACACACACACAGAGAAACCACTCAGACTGTACGGTTTTGTGTGTTAAGTGCCTCGCTAAAACAGAGTGAGGGAGATCAGAGTCAGAACAGATCAGTTTCTGCTTCATTGCAATTTATTTTGTGTTTCAAAGGTCTCTGTGTGTGTGTGTCAGTGTGAGAGACAGGTCCAACATCTATTATTATCAGTAGTTTCTGCAATGCCCCTCCACTACTGGGAGAGAAGAGAGAAACAAGCGTAAAAGGTCTTTAATTCATATTTTCTGAATTTATTGCATGTTTTTCATGCCCACATTAGACACAAACACCTTCATTGGACTCAAGTCAACAGAACAGAGAGAGTTTAGGAATAAGTGCCAGGAAAGTTCAGTCCCGGGCTCAAAACAAACCCCAGTCTCAGACACTGCAAGAGCCATTAACCTGTGACGCAACATATGGCAGCTCCATCACTTATTATATGAGCTATAATGTTTGAGAGTTTAAATATCCAGCTTTGTAAACAGGAAGGGGATTCATATGTAGTCAAGCTGTTCGACTATAACAATGTGCAACAGTTGTTATTTCTTATTATACAAGACACACAACAAAAAATCCAATATGCATCACATTCCTTCCCCCTCAGACATGTTGCTCTTTGTTATTCTCTCATGAGCTCCTGCACCCTGGTGAGATGAGTTGGCCCTAAATAAATGCCCATAGTTCAGCTTTGCTCAGAGCTCTACACAACTACACACAACGGGAGGTAGGACTTCTCGATTGTTTTTCTTTTTTCTTCAGTACCCAGTTTCTGAATGCCCTCTATAAACAAATGTTTCATATTTAAACATCCTTCTTTGCATTCAAATAAAAAGTCTGCGCTTATATGCAGGTGGACTTAAACGAGAGCGTTTTCTGTTGGAAAGAAAATGATCCCTGACAGCTTGAGAAAATTAGTGGCGTGTGTGTTGATATTCTCCACAGTGTTGACAGTCAACAGAGGGTTTCCTAAATCAGTCTAACGAGATTTTCTCCCATTGGCTGCTCCCCCCTGTCTGATTGGAGATGGGGATAATTGTCGCAGCCACAGAGGCGAGACGACGAGAATACAAATTGCTGCCCGCAGAGAGAAGGGAGCGGGGAGTGATTGCTATCGCTAAAAGAGAGAAAATTACCATCTTAAGCAGAACTGATTGGGGCCTTGCTGAACGGAAGGTTTCACTTCAATAATAAAATCACATCAGCACTTAGACTTTTGTGCCACTGAAATCACATCATCAGAGTCTATGCAGTCTATTTATGGAAACCCCTCGCCAAAAACAAACCCAGGGAAATGAGTCTTAGTCTTAAAGGCGTTGTAATTGTACAGTTGTACTTTTCCTTCGACTGTCAAGGCTCAAGAAGCTTTTCTCAGAAAACCCTGCCTCTGAGGCAGCTGTTATGTGCTCTTTGCCAAAGATTCCCAGTCGTCGGAGTTGGGTTCCTCTGAGATATTCATTCATGTTCACATATGCACTGCAAGGCTACTTTACTGGTACTTCCAGCAGAATGTTGAAATCAGTCAACTGCGCTCCCTGCTCCCCAGGATACCTCTTCTTTTGTGTTTTTCCAGGAAAAGGGTTTTCTGTGCAACAATAAAATACGACTAATGAGTTTTACTAATGAATTTCTCTTTTCATTTTCACTGGACTCTGTCTTAGTTACTTAAAAAAAATGATTATGCTGTATTGTTGGACAAAGTATTTCTTTGTTAAATTTCTAGAGGTGAACAACATGACATTGATTTATATAATTTATGCAATGTCGTTTATAAAGCTGACGTGTGAAATTCTAAATATACACTCTTAAGGAACAGAATATATGTCCACAGCAAGATATGACACCTTTCCTTTCAAATGCCAACAAAAGACAGCAGTTAGGCACAAACACATATGGAATAAATAAAAACTTCATATAGAAGTCGAAAACCATCGGATCACGTGAGCATCTTATAAAAGGTCAATTGATCAGGATCAGTTCTAAAAGTGAATGGGTTCCTCACCCACCCATACCACTCCTTCCACCAAGTTGTATAGCAAGCAAACAAGTTAGAAGGGTGCCCTGAGTTTCAGATCTCTCAACTTGGTGTTTTGCACTATAGCTGTGTGCAACCCTATTTGCGGAGTGCATGCTAGCATTATCCTTCATAAAGTTATTTACCATCGACACAGAGAGTTCGACTTCAAGAAACACCAAGTACACTTCTCTCTCACGCAAGAGCTTCTCTTTTACTCTTTATTCTGTGTTCCTATAACTCTGAATCTGTTGCTCGAGAGCAATGTACTGGTGTGTGCATGAATTGAGAATCTGTTGAAATTGGATTTGATCATTTATTTTGGTCCACACAAAAACTGTTTGGGTTCTTTCCTGACCCATACTGCATCTTTCCACCAAGTTCTGTGGTAATCTGTAGTTTTTGCATATTCCTGCTAACAGACAGACAAAACAAAACTTAAAATCCTCGATTAAGATATTTACAAATCTGATTTTTTGAGAACACAAAAAAGTAGACCAATTACAATAGTGAAATGAACTAGATGAGTGAGCAAAGAAAGCTTTGTTATGTGTCTGTTTTTAGCCACAACAGTAACATATCGAGCTGTACAAATTACACTTGTTTGGTCACTTTGGTCGATACTGAAATATCTCACCACCCATTGATTGCTGGAAAGTTTGTCCAGACATTTAATGTCCCTGGAAATTGTTTCCGACTGACACTGGTGATCCTTTGACCTTGTAGCGTGGCCCCATCAGTAACGTTCAAAGGTCAAAGTTTTTAATTATCCAGTGAAATATCCCAACATCTACTAGATGGGCTGCCACAATGTTTTGTTCAGACTTAAATTGTTTCTAGACAATAAACAAGACAAGACATCAGAGACTGCATTACTGAGGAAACCTCTTCTGAAACGTTTGCTTGTTACTCTTCTGCATCACAAACACTCAGTTACTGAAGCTTATTAAAAAAGCTCTGGCCATGTCAGTAGAATTTGGTATGGACATCGATGGGGATTAAATCAGAAGTTTCATCATGATTTAATATTACACTGATTCTTTGTACTACGATGATGAATGTTGAAATTACAAAGACCGTCTCAATAGGATTTTCCTTTAATTAGATTCATGGGGCCGCAAATATGTGAAAACATCATATACCTTTTGAAACACAGTAGATTACATTTGTTTCAACTCAAAAGCAGTTGGAATATGATTTATATGTTAAATTTCTGAACTCTGAGTCCAAACATTTAAATATAGGGTGTGTAAATGGATGGTTCATAGAAAAAGAATTGGATCCGGTCCAGAAGGTCGTCTCTGCTGTTAGTCACAACTCAGCAGCAGTGGCTACAGTGTAATCTCTCTCATATTGTTGAGAAAGAAATCACTTTGAACTGTCGCAGTTTCCCCATAATGTGTAAAATTTCACTCATATTTAGAGTCTCAATTATTTGAACAGTTTGAACTAGGGGTGCACCGATTTATCGGTCGTACATCGGTAGCGGCCGATATTCGCCTCGTTTACTGATATCGGCTTATCGGTCATAAACTTGAC
>CM028869.1:2800900-2846129 GCA_016801935.1 Platichthys stellatus
TGGGAACTTGTGCGGGCCAGGGGGATCCGACTGTTTAATTAAAACAAGCATCGCCAAGGGCCACGGTGGACGTTGACGCGATGTGATTTCTGCCCGACACTAAAAACAGGTCAAACTGAGGAGGGCTTGTTAAGTTATCTTGACTCACGCAGTGTAACTTGACGTAAAAAGTATGAGCATAGCGTCTGTTTAAGTACTTTATTCTCATGTGCATCGGCTCTATTCATCCGTCTCATGCACAGGTAACAAGGGAATTGACAACATACGTCCTACACACAGAAGCCGTAACACATCTAATAAACGGGCAATACTGCTACCGTAAATCAATGAGAAGAGTGTCTCTATACTGATACTTTAACAGGGCTGTTTTAGACAGGGTAAAAAGGTGCTGTTTTAAATTATCCTTGTGGTATTTTGACCAAAATATGTTACAGTCATTTCATTAAGATCCCAAGGAACCATTTCAACTTGCGGTAAAATGGGCATAATATGTCTCTGTTAAATAAAGTTTAGTTAAATCAAAGATTGTTTCATAAATCTGATTACATTTGTGCTCATTAAAAGATAAGAGTGATGAAGGGCTGAACATTTTTTAAATAGTGCTTTTTAAATAATGATTTAATTATTTTTCTGACACAAAAGTGTGAATGAATAACAACAAAAAGAAAATAAACGTATCGGTATCGGCTATCGGCCAGATTGTTATTTTAAATATCGGTATCGGTATCGGCCAAGAATTTCCATATCGGTGCATCCCTAGTTTGAACATACATTTATCATCAAACAGAAATAAGACATTTCTCGTGAAGAACAAGTTGAAGCTCCACATGCCATCCGTGCACATGTCAAAGACTTAAATATTCATCGCGTGTGATTATCGTTAGTTTGATGGCAGCTCATTGTCAAATACGTCCAGCAGTGTCTCAAAAGGACGACGATATTGATCAATTTGACTTTGAATCAATGATTTTGGATCATTGATCGCTGATGTCATCAATGTATCGACCTATATTGATTGATCGTCGTACCCCTAGAGCTCATTACCTTTAATGACATGCCAAACTAAGATGATTAACATGAAAAACATTGTGTCAACATTGTCACTGTGAACATATTGCTGATCACATATGTACTGACATTCAGATCCAACTTTGCAGAGCTGCTAGCATGACTGGACACTGTCAACCATTGGTAGTACACTCAGCCTGCAGCCCGATGTCATGTCAGGCTTCTGTTCTTTCTGAGATTTTTTTTGAGGATCCAGGTTTGATGGAGAGTGATTGAAACACAACACCCAGTGGAATGCGATTATTCATATTTCTTTCCCTTTATTTCCGCTGTCAAGTCGCTGACGCTGCACGTTCTCTGCACAATGCTATGAAGCATGAGGAGCTCTAGGCGTTGGCTCGTTGTGTACATATTGTTTTTTGAAAACATGCGTCATTTCATGCAAAATACGAAACTGTCGAGTCAGCAAGGGGAGAAAGTTTAGTAAATGTTAGTGAAAACCAACAGCTACTCTGGGGAAAATATGTGATTATCAAGTGGTGCTGCAACATTTAAGCACACAGCCCACGTTGGAGCGTGTTCTGTTTGGCTGTGATCATGGTCCCTGCTTTTTTGAAATTCAAACATGTGGTAAAGCCAGTGGGGGAAAATGTCACCGTGCTTGCCTGTGAAGTAATGCTACGTGTCTGTCTACGATGTCGATGACTGCCCCCCTGGACACAACATGCCCAAAAGCTTTATGGATGATGGTGAATCAAAAAGAACAAGCCTCCCGGGGACGGAGATGTAGCCATGAATTTGTGTTCCAACATAAGCCATCACCATGCAGGGCCTGTCGGAGCCCAGGACCCGTCTGAATATTTATGCACCGGCACAGAGCCTCCCTGAGGGGCTGACCGGCGTGGAGGAGAGCACCGGTACCGGAGGTCACCTGTGTGTCATCTGCTTGTGCGTAGGCTTGTGTGAGGGGGAGAGATAGCCCTATAAGTCATGCCACACGGCCGCTGTTAATATTGATAGGGGAATGTGAAAGAGAGGTGATGTGGGCTGAACGCTGAGATTCAAACTGTCATGTACAGCTTGCTCACAGACTTAGCTACATTTTTAAAAAGGAAATTGGATTTATGTGTGTTTATTTTCTCATCCTAACATATTCCAACACACACACACAGAGGTCTATGCATGGGAGCGCAGAATAAGCCGAAGGATACCCATGTATCATCGACTCCACCACTCATTGTGACAGGACAGGACAATATCCCATAAATACCCAAATACACATACACGCACATAGCAGTCCTTAACTCAACATGCTGTACTGTAATGCAAAAGTGCATAGACAGACAGACATTAGTTAGGTAGACAAAAACATGGCTTTGTTAATATGGAGCTAAAGGGAGACGAGCTTTGAGACATGAAGCAGGGACCTGGCTATTGGACAGAGAGGGTTTTAACCTAAACGTTGTCAGTTGAGAACCCACATTTTGAGGATTTGTGAGTATATTTGGTTGCAAGTCCTCTGCAGCACTCACCTGCCATTTGGCCTGAGGCGGAGAGATTGGAAACTTTTAACCATCATCCATGATTCCTCAAAGATTTCACCCCAATTCTTGTTCCCCCTTTAGGGCAAACACTGTTCCAGCAGATCAAAATGTTTCCCATGAATCATAAACTGAAAAACATCAGACCACAGATTGGTGCAGTGTGTGTGTGTGTGTGTGTGTTTGTGTGTTGAGTTATTCTATCCCTTGCTTCCTATTGTCCTGGTCTCTGCCTCATTGCCTTCACAACTGCTATTGATTTATGACTACAAATTGTTTCCTTCAGCCTGAATGGATAGTTAAATGGCATCCCTGTGTGTGTGTTTATAATGCTCTTTTTTCCATGACTTGTACTGTAGTCTAATCCTAGATATTGTTTTTTCTTCATAGAAGAAGCCATTGATATCCGAAGACATAAAGAGATATAGAGAAAAACATTGTAACCTTTAATAGGATGGAGAAATAAAAGATGGAAGACTAGACAGAGGGTTGGAGATGAATTGAAAGATGAACACAAGAAAAAAGATGCAATCATAACCTTGTCCTGCCCTACGGTGCATGAAGTAACTAACTCCATGGTTTTTGGTCATTATGGTGGTGAAGAGCTGCCATGTTGGGTTAGCTGTTTGTCTTTGCTCCCAATGTGTTTTGGGTAGGTAATCTTAGAGGCTGGAATAAAACATATGGAAAAGTATAAGAAAGCAAAGGCGTCATTCCATTGAGCTGATTATTCACCAGTGATGTACGGCACGGTGGGACAGTGGTTAGCGTTGGTGCCTTATAGCAAGAAGTTTCCTGTCTAAAGACTTACAGATTGAGGTTGGATTAATTAAGGGACTCTTAATTGTCCTTTAGAATCAGAGATTGTATTGTTGTGTGTCTGTGTGTGTTGCCCTGTGACACATTGGCGACCTGTCCAGGGCGGATGGAGGTTGACGATTCTCTATCAGTGTTGGTTGGTTGACTGGCTCACTGTCACACTATTACTGGTCACTGCGATACTTTAGTACTACATTATCATTAATGTTATTACTCCAAACTCCCAGTTACCTTCTGGCTGTAGGTCAATACTTAACAGGGCGAACGTTTCACTGAATGTGAAAGAGAAATATCACTTGGTCTCTGCTGGCAATCATGGACAATCCCTCTCACCCCCTCCACAAAACACTGGACAAGCTAAGGAGCAGCTTCAGCCACAGACTCATTCAACCCCGCTGCTCCAAGGAACGATACAGGAAGTCGTTCCTCCCAACCGCAATAAGACTGTACAACGCATCTACCTCTGTCAGAGCCACCATCACATACCTGCACTAAACATACCTGTCTCCTTGCACTGTGTACCCTGTACAACACGCCGCTCCATATACTGGAACACTTACTCCACATCATATGTGATGTGTTAATATAAACCATACTGATACCATATATCATTCTATACAATAATCGTCTTTTGCACACTCTGACTGCTATTATATTGGTATAAATACTATCATATATAAATATATATTATATACTATATATACTGTACTTTTTTTTATATACTGTCTAACAATAACATTACCATCATATCATCATTACTATTACCATCATCTTGCCACTGCACCTTATCTACCTATTTATCTTGTGTTTCTGTTTTTATTCTTTCTACCTACCTCAATATTTTTTTATTTTATTCTATTGTATTTTATTGTAATCAAATATACCGGCTGCTATGACGACTTAATTTCCCTTCGGGGATGAATAAAGTTATCTATCTATCTATCTTCTGAGCTCAGACACGACGGTAAGAAAGATGCACAGGTTCACCAAGCTCCAATAATAATAATAATCATATACTCATTTTTTATCTGAGTATTCATCCATCCATCCATTTATACGCCCATCCTTTAAGGGTCAGTGGGCGGGTGTTGCTAATCCCAGCCTACATTGGACGAGAGGCTCATAAAAAAAACACGGTATGTTGGAATCAGAAATAGAAACAGGTTGTTTACTCAATATCTAAATAATGTTTCTCCACAGATTTTTTTCCAAGCATGGTGGTACACACACAAAAATCACTCAAAAGCTCTCATTAAAAACAATTATAGAAAAAATACAAGTTGTGTAACCTATTACTTTTGTCACACCGTGAGCGCAGAGAGCATGAGTCATTGCTGCACTTTATCTTCCTTGGCTTGGAGTCAGATTTCCATATCACGCTGCCATGATTTGCCACAGGGGGCCCGTTAATTGAAATCTCCACTCAGGCCACTGAGTGCCCCTCTTGCAGCCTATTCCTGAGATCTGCTCTTTACATGAACGCCATTCCTCTTCAGGTGACTCACAGGATCATCTTAGTTTCCATAATTGCATTCGATCTGCGGCGCCAGCAGCAGTGGTGGGGTGGGCTTCATGCGCCCATGTGGGAGCACACAGTTTGCTCTCATGCATCACAGAGCCCATGAGACAGGTGCCCAGGGAGGGAAAAAAAGAACTGCATGACGCTCGAAAACAAGGCGCACTCCTACACCTGGAACTATGATGTGATCTACCTGCCGGCGAGGGAAACTTTACGGAAGCTTTGATGGCCCAGCGACACAGCTAGAATTCTCCTGGTGCTGCCGCCGCAGAGAAAGAGAGAGAGCAAGTTAGCAAATGAGAGGAATAGAGAGAAAGCAAGGTAAAGATACAATGAAGCGACGAAGCACACCCCTTTTTCTATTAAAATAAAATAATTTTCCTTGCATATTTAAGGACTAACACATTTTACAAACTTTCATGGAGCCTCTAAATTTCTCAATGTGCTCTTTTACTTTAAATACTATTTGGAAAATAACAGGATTAAGTCCTGCTTAATACACATTGATGAGAGCTACTTACTGCAACAAAGCCAATTAGAGCGGTTCCCAAAGTTTTGATTATGCCTTAGTAAACTTCCTGATATCAGATAAATCCTCCAACTTCTAAGCTGTTTGTCAACTGCTTATTTTGGGCGGAAGAAAGTCCCATTCACTGATTGTATAATGAGCTGCTGCCATGGCAAATCAGACAATGATCGTAGAATATACATTTCGCGCACAAATTGAATGAAAGCTGCAAATGTGGTGTCTGGAAGGTCTTCCCACATGCAGGGGGATGAGATTTGATTTGCATTTAGAGGTTGTCTGGAATAAATACAATAACTGTCAAGTTAAACACAGAGTGCATTGAAAGAAACGTCACAGTAAGATGTAGGTTGTTTTTTAAGATCTGTGGAAATGGAGCTTGTGAAAAAAAGCTGTAGCAGATTCTCACATTTACATACACATTTACATTGAGTATATAATGTGCAGTGGGTATGAGAAAGGTTCAAATGAAATGTCTCTCAGCAAACACATATTTGAACCCAGATGCTTTTAAGGGAGATGTAAATAGAACAGGGGGCGTCTCATCCTAGCTCAACCCATTAAAACACTGAAGGTTGATTATTTAGAGCATCGGACCGATTCCCTCACATCAGTGGATCCTTACCTCCACTGGGAGATTATTTGGAAAGTGTCTTCATTCTTATAAGTGATCTCCTGTGTTCTCTGTGTGCTCCGTGCGCTCTGTGGCACGGTCACGTTCACTGCAGCGATATGATGATACACGCACAGTGCTAAAAGAAATTATTAAAAACTATTAATGACTCGGCTCTGTAACTCCACTGTTAAATAGAATCTGAACGTAATTTGCTGTAAGTTGTATATAATGTAAATGATGAATTGGATCAATAATCTGCTTCAATTCAACACCTCAAGTCTGCATCGCCACTTTCCCGTCACAAAAATGTTTGTACGCATGGGTCAGAGTTTGCTTAGAAATACCCACATTTTCACGTCAAGTTCGTTTTAAAAAATCCCAACTTTGGCGTGAAAAGTGGCGTACGCACGTTTCAGGACCCGTTTTGTGCGTACGCAACGGTTATAAATCCGACCCCAGAAAATTGGAGTTCGCCTTTTACCACAGCAGGAGATTCTCTGTTCAGACCTGTTGACAGCAACAGAAATATCTTTAAACAATAAGGTGAGGGGTGGCGCATTCAACAGGAGCATAGAATAACTTATTAATTCCTCAGTGGAGGTCGTATGTTTTTTTTCATTACTGGTCTTGGCCCTTTATCTCAAAAGCTCTCAAATGTCATGGTCTTGCTAAGTGGCCGGAGAACAATTGTCCACAGCCTCCCACTCTGACATTTTCGTTCTCACATACTGCCACAACGTATAATTTCAGGACATTATTCAGTGTTCAGCGCATGTCTGGAAGCAGCTTTTCTGTATTTTCAGCCACTAAGGGGGCAGAATTATTCCTTCTCCTCACCTTTGTTCACTCTGACTGGATAGTGTTTCAGGTATGTAAATATTCCCTTTACATTTTACATCATCTCCTTCCGCAACCCTTCATTCTCTCGTCTCTCGCTCCCTCCGCCCCTCTTATTCAGTTTGGCGTATACCTCTCTCATTCTAGGTCCCATCGGGGGGTGTCGCTGTAATAAGCTCATCTGGAATGATACCTGAGACAGAGCAGAGTCTCCCTCCGCCTGGTCACCATTGCATCCCCCCACACCAGCCAATCAGACACATCCTCACCTCAACCCTCCGCTTTCCTCAACGTCTGTGATATCAATGTCCCTTCAAACCATTAATTCAAATATTCTTGGGGCGTGGTCCTGACTAGTGCAGAGCAAGAAAATGTGGAAGGAAATCTAAAAAAAATAAAACATAATTAAATGTCCTTGAAGTCGGAGGAATCATCTGACATGTCAGTTGTCTGTCACTCTGTTTGACCCAGGATGTTAACACCACCATTGATCAGCCCTTTACTTAACAAGACAATTCGGGGCTTTGATGAGCTTGTAAAGGAGAACGTTAGGCCCTGCTGCTCCTCCTCTGGCTCGGCCTGACAGGCGATGCCTCGATGCCATCAGCTCACCGGCCCCGTCTCTTTATGAAAGCAGACAGAGCTCATTAAAAGTCTAGTTAAGAGTAAATTGAAAGTCACCGAGCACTGGCGGCCGGATATCATAGCTGCTCAAAGTGAGAGTGTGTGTGTTACTGTCTGAGAGTGTAAAAGCTTAGAAGAGAAACTGACTGTGTTATTGAATGAGTGAGACTGACATTGTAAAGCAGAGAGAAAGTGTGGGACTCAGCACATACCAAAAAATGTCACACCTAATTAAATCCTATCATCTCATTTCCAAATGTATCCGTCACTCGACTTCTCTATTTGGCTTCAGCTGATAAGTAAAACAAGTTCAAATCTACATGTGAGTAATTGTCACAGAATAGAAAAATGAGTCTTGTTGCTCCTCGGTATTAATGATGGTCTTACTCATGATTCTTCCTCCTTGTTGAACTTTGGAGAAAAAGATTGGACTCAATCACCTCGTGTTTGGACTTTGCTTTATATATTGGGGTTTTTAGGGCCCGAGCACTGACAGTGGGAGGCCCTATTGAAATTGTAATGATTATTATTATTATTATTATTATACAGGCAAATGAATTGGCTTTTTGAGGGCTTTAACATGCTCAAATTCTTACCAAAATTTGCAGAAAGTTAGTAAGTGGTGAACATTTTCGTATTCTGGAGGAATTTTCAATTGGCTTCGCAAAATGTCTCAATGGTGCCCCCGAGCCCCCCGGCGCGTGTTCACATTGACCGATCTTCACAAATATCGATACACTGGTGCATATGTATATGTCTTTGTGGGCACTTTGAGTTCTTTGTTTCCTGTTTAGGTTTGAAGCTAATTTCTTTGAGTCTCCTTTACTTTACTTCCTGTCTTTGTCCTTCTTCCCGCCCTTGTGATTGTCACCAGTTCAAATATCTGTTCCTCTTCCTGTGAAAGTTCTTCTACAGATTTTTATGGATTTACCCTTTGTTCTTAATCTGTTCTGTTCTTTGTTCCTGGATTTCCTGAAACGTATTTGCCTGCTAATTTTTGGATTAACTAGTTTTTATCTACCTCCTGCTTTTTGTGTCTGCACTTTAGTACTGCTTACTAAAACCTCATTACTACCATGGTCACCTAAAAGTTAACTAATGTTAGTGAAGATAAAAAAATATGGGACTTCAAACTAGTGTTGAACAGTGTACTTATACCAGCTAGGGATCGGAATACCATGTTGTTAACAATCATACAATACCTGTAAGGGCTGAGTATGTAAACTGGGAACATAAAAGCACAACTCTGAACACAGTGTCCAATTTAAAAAACAGTGGTTGGCTTATTCCAATCCAGGTTCGGTACACAGAGACAAAGAGACATGGCAGAGGTATCCAAAAACACGTGAGGCTAAGGCAGGGTCCAATAATACAAAACTTGTATCGCTGGAACTCTACGTACAAGACGACACAAACCGGCACTGGACAGGGGGAGACACAGACCATATATACTAACTGAAGTAAGGTTAACTAGACACAGGTGTAACATATTATGGAGGGGGAAGGTAATCCGTGAGACACACAAGGGAAGGAGTGAAGTTACCAAAAGAGAACAGAGACAGGCGGATTGTCAAAGTAAAATAGGAAGTGACACGGGTAACATGAAACAGGAAATGCTGTGAGTGTGTAACCATGACAAAGTAAATTCTTAACTATCAATACTTTAATATGACAGCCTTTTAAGGCTAAGAGCCTTACTCCTATGTGTTTAATTTGCAGCAGTGACCTTCTAAAATTCAAAAAACCTAGAATCTATATTTTTCACAATCTAATTTGGCTCCTACCAGTTTTATTTCTTGACATAATACTACACGTTTTTAAAAAATGTTGGTTAAATAAAATACATTTTATAAAAAGGTTGAAGTAATGTGAAGTTTCAACTAGAAGTTAAAATTAGTTATTTAACATCCAGAATTTTGAGCTGCTCCAAACGACATGTTTATACCGATTATATACAACATATATCTCTGTCTAATATTAAAGTTGTTGCTCATATTGATGAGTCCATTAATAAATATCACCCAACTCTGCAGTCTCCCTTTGAATTGTTCTGTTCGTTTGCCTCATATATTTCCTGGTTTGATTCACTCTTGTATCCATCTGCAGCAGGCAGATGTTTTTAGACATAGAGTTCAGAAAAGTCAACATTGGTTTTAAGTTTCACAGGTGGACATAAAAGCAACTTCAGAGGAATGCTAATATTGCTAAAATTAATCTCACTAAGTCACAACAAGCCACTTTTTTAAATTATTTATATAACATGATTAAACATCTGTCTTTTGTTAACAGCTCTTTGGCCATTTAAGGCTGTGAAACAAACTGAAGGCACCATCTTGTTGTGCTTTTGTAATTGCAGTAATCCAATTGAGATTGCTATTCAAAAACATGCAGAGCAACATAATGGTGAAATTAGATTAGTTGTCAGGGAACTGCTGCTTTAAATGTGATATTCAGTATGTTGGAGTAAAGATCCCCCCTTTGCCAGCAGTAACAAATCCATAAGTTTGCCTCAAAAGTCATTTTCTTGTCTCTTCTTTTCCCTTAAGTACCATTTATTGTTTCACTGAAACAATTTTTCCTGGCTGGTCCCTTTGGGCAATGTCGGTATCATTCTCTTCATGCAGCTTTGACTTAAATCTCCTGACACACTCACATCCTTTGCAGCAGCCTGTCTTACCTTTTGGGAGCAAGAGGAATTTGACAACATAACTCTCATCTTCCCCTTGACATTCTGGATGAGACTGAAGGTCTCAAACACTGGTGCCATTGAACCGTCTCGACTGAGCATACTGTAATGTGCAGGGAAGAGAAAAACAGAGAACTTCTTCATGGAGACGCAAAGCCTAAGGGTAATAACAAACACAAAGTTTGTTGCTGAGGGCATTTTGCCGTGGTGGTTTTGCACGGCATGATGATAAAGTTTATAAGCAGAACCCATTTTATTTTTTTGTTATAAACCACAGTGGCAACGGGTTATTTTAAAATGGTACTGACAGAAACATGTTGGTACAACCGAGTACTCGTTCATCTTAACTCAAAAGATGTAAAATTGTATATGTGGGAACACATTGATTCTCAATCACAAACAGTGTATGCATAAATTTGTGCTTAAACCGTTCATATGAACATTTGATGCACAAATCTGGGATTCATCAATATGTTCTTACTATTTTGCAGAGTACAAACTAATTTAGAGCTCCCTCAGACCATTCGTACGCACAAATGATTGAGGCCTGACTGTCGTAAACACACACACACCCTTTTTACTAAATGCATAGCATATTCAAACTCCATTTATTTAAATAAAAATAGAAGATAGACAGCAATAATAAAATATACTGATGCATTGACCAAATGTGTTAAATAACTTGGAAATGTATGGCCTTTCTTCTCATCTCTATAAAAAACTACTGCATTCATAGTGATGTTTCTGGATAAAAAGGGCGTCGCCTCTTCTGTAACAATGAAGTTTAATCACCCCGTTGAATCATAATCTGCAGGAAGAATCAAACAAACACAAAGTAAACATCAGTCCTGTATGTGTCCTAATAACTTGTAATCAGTGATGCTGTTAATTGTTAAATTGTGTGGGCGCAGGTCAGAGGGGGATTGAGGAGGGAAACATACTCTGACAGGAGACTTTAATATCCTGATCCTGAAGCAGCGGTGTTATATTTATTCACAATGCATCTAAGAATCGAGAAATGTCCTCCAGTGCTATAACCACTGTGCAGGATACGTGGAGGTAGGGAGTAGGGCTGTGCAATTAATCGAATTTTAATCTCGATTTCGATTATGGGGTCAAACAATCTCCTAACTACTATAATCGATTTGAAACGATTATTTGGCAATTCAGTCCTTCCCCGAAAGCATTCAACGCGGCCCAGCTGACTGAGAAAAGGTTGTGCTGTATGGGAATACTTTGGATTCGAAGATTCCGACGAGGAGCAGCACCACACAATGTAGCGGCTGTTCACACCGGACCCGCAGTTCACCGCATGTTGTTGTATGTCGGTAAATGGGTAAATGATGATAGTCCTCATAGCCATCCTCCGGCCCTCTCTTTCTCTCTCTCTGTCTGTCTGCTTGTGTGCTTGTAGTGTGGGGGGCAGATGGGGACATTTGTTCTCAGTTACAAAGTGTTTTTTTGGATTGTGTTAGGGTTGCCATCATTAAGGGTTTGAATAACCGGGAACCGAAAACATGTAGCCGTCATCTGTGTTTACCTGAACCAGAAGTTAATCACTTTATTGCGCACGCTGCAGTCATTTAAAGAATAAACCATAGACTTCAGAATAAGGGCACATATTAATAATTGTTGATGATTTTTTTCATAATCGAGCATTCCTAGTAGGGAGAGTAGAGACTAAGTCTAATCTTCTGACCTCATATTTAGATTTTTTATTCGAACAGTATATTTGTTTGACTGAGAAGCTGTCAAACCATTTAAGAAAAATTGGTTTATCCCTGTATCCCTCTGAAATGGCTGTACATTGTTGTGTGTTATGTCCCTTTTTCATACACAGAGACAAACACAGGAAAACCAAAATAATAGACTGAGTCAAAAGGTGTAAGTGACAATAGTGTTTATTCACAAGTGTGTTCTCCAGCAAAGGGAAGGTTTTACAAATGTGGGGGAGGTGAGGACGAGGTGGTTGGTGTCAAAGAAACTGAAATAAATATAACAAAATACGACCTGATCTATTTTCTATTCTTATAATAAAACAACCAAAATGCCAATCTAACCCATCTAAAGAAGCAGCTCTCCACGGGTAACACCAGCCAATAAAGCTAGTGAGTCTAAACAAGTTACTCTGTGTGTGCAAACGTGTAAGGGTACCCCAACCTTCCCAATGCCCAAACAAGCCTCCCACCACAAACCCTACAAATAGTGGCAATAGCCAACAGGACAACAGGACAAGCAGCAGCAGATCTGAGACAGAATCAAATAGACGCTGACCTCCTTGGGCTTACTCCCTTTATTCTGGAGCCCTGGGTTGTGATAGGCTGAAACTATGCAGCAGCTCAATCTACAGAGGTGGCAGGCATCCTAATCCTCATCCTCATCCTCAACAGCAGCACCCTCCCAGGTGCTGCTCCCAGGTGCTGAGAGGCAGGGGAGGGAGAGCGAGACAGGCAGGAGGGAAGAAAACAAACATGCCCTTTGACCCTGCCTGACCCTGCTGCAAGTAACAATCTTGAATATGCACTTGTTTGATTTTGTACAGACAAAGAGTGTTGGCCATCATCTCCCTGCCTCTCGTTGTCAGCTTCTCTTTGGAATTTGATTGGAAAGCTCGGCTCTCACCAGGAGGTTTTGAGATTCAGCAAGCAATTGTAATCATTGGGTGTCTGTGTGTATGGATGGGTTCCTTTTTATTCATGCACTGTATAAGTTGTACTCCTTTGTGATTAGATATATGGGTTTGTAAAAATGTGTGTGTGTGTGTGTGAGATTGTCCTTCAGCCAACAGATAAAATACAGCACCTTCCTATTATTAAGCCTCAAGACAAATGGGCGTGTAACCACAGTCATGACTCACCAACCTGCAGTATGGGGGAAGGAGAGAGAGAGAGTAAGAAAAAATTTACTATCACAGCAAAGGGGAGAGAAACACAAGTTGTTACAGTTTAAAACTGACCACTAGATGGGGGCAATTGCACAGCAGGTACTCACACTGCAGGTAACTTTTCAGCAATAAATGTCTTTTTCACAAAGGATTATATGAAAAGAAAAGAAGAGAAATGTTTTTATTAAAAAAAAAAATTGTAAATACATGGATTTCTTGAAATTCAGCAAAGTAACTAAATTACCTTTTTGTGTTGTGCGACAATGAAGCTGATGCATGGACAGCTGTTTGATTTTGGACAGTTTGATTGTCAGCTAACCGCGACAGAGTTCATCTCTGGCTTTTGTACCCAGCAATCACCTGACTTCCGTGCTCTCACTGAGACCTGGATCGCACCAGCCCGCACATCCACCCCTGTTGCTCTCTCCTCTGCCTTTCACCCACACACCCAGACCCATGGTAGGGGGGCTGGTACAGGCCCAACATGGAGTTTTTCTCTCTACCCGCTGCTACATTTTACTCCCCTGTCTTTTTAATTTCATACTGTAAATGTAACTCATCCGCAACAATAAACATTGTTGTTCTCTACCGTCCACCAGGTCCTTTGTGAGAGTTCTTGGAGGAATTGACGTCCTCCTCTTGAACGTCCCAGAAAATGGCCCTCCACTTGTCCTCCTTGATAACTTCCAGACAGAGAAGTCGTCTGACTTATTACTTTTACTTTTACTCTCTCGCTCATTCTTTCCCCACCTACTCACGAAGCTGGCAACCACCCTGATCTTATTTTGACCAGAAACAGCTCTACCTCTAACATCACCGTAACCCCACTTCACGTCTCCGACCACTTCTTCATCTCTCACAATCTGACAACCCTATCACATCAGCAGACTCTGTACCTCTCCGTCGCAACATTCACTCCCTCTCTCCCTCCTTTCTGGCCTCCTCTGTTTTATCAGCCCTCTCTTCATCTGACTCTTTCTCACTCATGCATCTTAACTCTGCCACAGACAATCTCCTCTCTACTCTGTCCTCCTCTCTTGATTCTCTCTGTCCTCTGACTTTACGACAAGTGCGCAAGTCCACCCAAGCTCCGTGGTTCTTCTCCATCTTTTCCAATCGTGTTGACGCCCCCCCGTCCCCTTCCTCTTTCTTCTACCAAGCCACTTTGTCAACTATTTTACAAAAAAGATAGCTGACATATGCTCCTCATTCTCCATCCCGCCTTCTGAAATGACCTTTGCATAGACCACATCTTCATCTTTATCCCCTTCTCTTTCCTTGTTCACCCCCCTGTCTCCCAATCAAGCTCTTACCCTGGTAACCTCCGCCCGCCCGACCACCTGCCCCCTTGACCCCATCCCATCTCACATTCTTCACTCTATGCTCCCAACCTTCTTCCTTTTCTCACCCATGTCAACTGGCTGTTTCCCTAACTCTCTCCTCAAGAAAGAAGTACACATATATAGACCTGTCTCCCTCTTCCTTTCTCTACAAAGCACTTGAGCGTGCTATCTTTAATCAACTCTCCTCCTATCTTCACCACAATAACCTGTTTAGTCCTCACCAGTCTGGTTCAAGGCAGGCCACGCAACTGAGACTGCCCTCCTTGCTGTCTCTGAGCAACTCCACACTGCTAGAGCAGACTCTCTCTCTCCTCTGTCCTTATCCTTCTAGACCTTTCTGCTGCATTTGACACAGTGAACCACCAAATCCTTATTTCCTCCTTTCAGGACCTGGGTGTCTCGGGCTCTGCTCTCTCCCTACTTTCATGCTTCCTTAAAGACTGCACTTACAGGGTAACTTCGAGAGGACCTGTGTTAGAACCTTGTCCACTCACTACTGGGGTCCCTCAAGGTTCTCTCCAGGGTCCCCTCCTCTTCTCTTTGTACACCAACTCTCTTGGCTCTGTCATTCACTCACATGGCTTTTCCTACCACTGCTACACAGATGACACCAAACTAATTCTCTCTTTTCCCCAATCTGAAACACAGGTAGCAGCACAAACCTTTGCTTGTCTGACTGACATCTCTCAGTGGATGTCTGCACACAACCTGAAAATCAACCTTGACAAGAATGAGCTACTTTTCCTTCCAGGGAACTTTACTATCACCATGACCTTAATATCATCATCTACAAATCTGTGGTATCCCCCACCCAAACTAAAGACACATCTCTTCCGGCTATACCTTGGCTCAGAAGATGAAATATAATATGATTTCTTTTTTTTCCTTCTTGAGAGACAAAAGGTCATTGACAAAAGTGAAAAGAGGAAGAAGTAAAATTGCCTTGGTTACGTAAAGGCCTAGATAATTTGGGCCATGTCATTTTACTGCACATGGCTTCCTGCACGTTACATTGACACACATATTATAACATTTCATATCATGAAATCACCAGGAGCAAACATATTATAAGATGGTTTTAGATATTTAATAACAGTAACACATAGAAATGTGTCTTTATCAGGTTGGTTCATCTACATTGGATGATTATGGTATTATCCTTCGATACAGTTTTTTCCCAGTCTGAATCAAACTGGATGGGGATGTTCTGTCTAGTCAAGTCAAGTTGTTTCTATGTATATACCTCCATATTCTCAGGACACATTTTGAGCAGGTGTTGAGGCTGCTCTTTACAATTTAATATCAAGAGACCCAAGTAATCCCACCATGAGCCAGCCCTTGGCAACAAGCAGAGAGGAGGAGAGGGGAGAGAGAAAGAGAGATTGCAAGAGGACGGAAAATATCACACAATGCAAGTTTCACATAGAGATGTAAAGTGATAATAAGGCAAATAATGATTATGCTACTAATCATAACTGTAGCATCAGGTGTTGAGCAGGAAGATGGGGGCATGCAATCACAGATTCAGACTTTAAACCCTTTGCAGGCAGAAATACCTGCAGAGAGCAACAGGATAAGAGAGAGCGAACACAAAACTGTTGGTGAAATAGAGAGAGATTAAAAGAGATGACAGGGAGGAGGAAGAGAGTAACACAGCTGCATGTCCATGTGCTTGAGGTAACAGCTAGAGTGATACAGTGATTTTCAGAGTTAACAATACAATCTTATCAGCAGGACAACATAGACTAAACAATCAAATGATGTGTACAGCCCATATCCACAATATACAATTTGTCTCATAGGGCTTAACTAGATGTGACATCCTCTGCCTCCTCAGCATGAGTAGGGGAAAACTACCAAAAACAGGAAATTACAAGTCAATAATAACAGAGGACGCCATCTTCAAGCGCCAAGGCGCTCCGTGCAATTAGGTAAAATGTCCAGTGCACAGGGAACATGTTCACATTTGGTAATGCAGTTACAAGATGCGCCTGTCACATCTGGGAACAGGGAGAGATTGAGATGCTCTACTTGGATGAGGTGTCTCCACTTCCTCCCTCTGTCCAGAATTGAAGCCAAAATATCCAACATAGGAACAACCGTGTCCCAACATCTAACATGGAGGAGGTAGGGTTTATGAACTGGATCGAGGGGCTTTGGCTTCACTTTTGTCAGCAATAATGTCATGCATCTTTAAATACAGATATTCATAGGGACATTTTTTTTCCCTCTCTGGATTATACTCTTATTATGTGTAGTTTTAGTAGTGTACATATTGTGATCTCTTTCTTTTTTTTACTGTGCTTCGGCACTGTTACTTTAAATCTGTTTTTCTATTACTGCTGTAACAAGTGAATTTCCCCATTGTGTGGATAAATAAAGAAATCTAATCTAATCTAATAATGAGAAGACAAAAAAACTTGCGATATTCCGTTTCATTAATTTGTATCCACAAGGACATATAGGAGGAAATGTCAGACCTTGTAAGGATAAAAGTCTAAAATCAATTTTTAAACCATTTTTCAGTATAATTGCCCTGTTATGTTTTTCAGAAATACTTTCTACAGCTATTTATCACACATCGCCTTATTGGCAACACTGTCCTGCCGTTCAAAGTTTTCACCGTAGATAATTAAAATTGGTTTTTATTTGTCCCATTCAGCGGCTATAATAGAACACAGATTCAAAAGCTAGCTGTTGTCTATAACAATCATCCACTGAGGATGGCTTGTCATCAGTCCTTGAACTGGTTTACAGTGAGGGCAGACACAGGCTTTAAAACAGAAAGCAGCACCCTTTCCCCTTTTCTTCTTCTCTTCCTCTAATCTTTTTCTTCTGTGATTTCCTTGTCCGTGTGGATAACAATCCAAAAGGTAAATATATCCTAGCATGGCCGACATGCTCTCTGTCATATGCAGCTCCCTTAATCAGCTGATTATGCTGCGATTTCTTTGTGTATGCTAGTCTTTGACAGGGTCGAGCCTTTGTAGTCAGGTAACGCATGCTCCTCTAAAATGTCACTCCCCCAACAACATAAGAGCGTTAAGTAGCTGTGTGCTTGAAAGGTTTTCAATGTTGCAGAGCCTGGGGAGACGTTTATTAATAATCGCACCCAGATATCACACATAATTACAAAGATGAAGAGAGTCAACGTCACAGGGAGGGAGATAAAACAGACTCGTCTTCCCCACTGACCCCTTCACGTGTTTTTACTTGCCAACAAATCTTGAAAGAAAACCCGGTGTCCTGGAAGATCATGAAAAATGTTGGTTCAGCAGTTCAGCAAATTTAGTAGGTTTTCACTGTTACATGATGCTGAATACACTCGACACAGGAAAACAAACTCACACTGAGACGTGAACTTTTTCAAACATGCTAGTGAGCTAACTAGAAATGGTGCAGTCACTCAGCTGGCATATACTTCATGTGATGAGGAAAGATGATATAACAATGTTTGCGTCTTTGGAAAACAAACTTTGAACAAATAAGAAACAGCTCATGATTAGTTTGACTTATTTCATACACAGTCCATATAGCTTTATCGTAAAATGCATGAGTTCATTTCTTCAAGGTTTATATGTTTTCATACTATTTGTCCATGTGTTAGTTAGAAGGATTACACAAAAACTACTTGGCTGATTACCACGCAACTTGGATGCAGTATTGTCCCATCAATGCTTTGCACATATTCAAACAACTGGGAGGTTCCGGGAAATGTTTACTCACTTTCTTTGCAGCTTTTCCACACAACTTATTAAATCTATCTTAGTCTTGGTGCACATGCACAAGTTTAAAAGTTGCTCTCATGTGCAACAGATTTGAGGTGACAGGTACACAGACCAAGAGGTAAAAGAGAAGTTCTTGTGATAGAGACAACTGTATTGCATGCTACTTATGTATACAACAGCAGTAGAAACTAGGAGGTCTGACTGCCTGCATGGACAGCAACAACTTTAAATATGAAAGCGCGAGCAAACACCAGGCAAATAGTGCTGTGAATTGTTTGACACAGCCACACAATGCAACCACCAAGGAAAACATCAAGTTAGAGAATTTTTATTTTATTTTTGGTTCATAACGGAACTGGGATAAATTAGTTAGAATATGTCTGGCAACCACTATCTAGATCATTAATGTGAAATACTTGGTCCATTCACATGGCGAGAAAGAACAATAGCCTTGGCAGAGGTACGCGCTCACAGACATTCCTTGTTGCTTACATTTGGCATTGAGAATATATCATTCAGTACTAAATTTGGATACCTGTGTAGTAAATGTTATCATCTCTAAGCCAAAGAGAATGCAGCATTCTTGTACTCAGTTCCTGTCTAATGTAGCATTACAAAAACATTTACAATATTGCATGTAAGAAACAGAAAGCTTCCTTTTTTTAAAGAATCCTGGATCCATCCTGTTATCCAGATCCACTCCAGAATTGAATGGGAACTTCCTTGGCTCATACCCCAAACCTCCATAAAATGCCATAGATATTTTGTTGGATTAGTTTGTAATAATCCTGGTGAGAAACAGACAAATAGCAATGGAAACATAACCTCCTTGGTGGGTGTAAAAAAAACGTTTATGCCCACAAACTGGGCTCATGTGTGTTTGTAATGTCTTATGAGATTTTTGACAACAACTTGCAACTCAAATTAGCTTAAAAAATACTAAGAGCTAATAATTATGGTTCCTTTTCATCAGACTTGATGCAGATGTATGTGGTCAGGCCTCATTTTGTGTCGGAGGCCTGCAAAGTTGGCATCAAATACAGTATGTATATAAGTTTCTCTGTGTGTTTGGGTAACTTCAACAACACAGTACCTGTCCTATGCTTGCTGCATGCTAATTTAGTGTTTGACAGGCTTGCAGCATCAAAAAAATTCATTCCATACATATAAATGTGGACCCATGGGTCGGTCAATAATACTGACATATGTTCTATAATAAGATTTCTGATTTAGCTCTGGCTAGGCGTGGTGCTGAATGTATGAATCTGTGATGTGATGTCCACGTATCAGCTGTCAGTCAGGTGTATTAAGAGGGACCCCAGCCCTGTCTTTGGTATGGAAAAACTTCATGAAGAGACAGATGGTCGACGTACAGGAGGGGACACTTCGTTTTTGTTTGACAAATGAGTTATTACAGTTGAGGAAGTAACAGAGCAGAGGGACCAATGCCATCATCTGGTTATTTATAAAGGTATGTGCATATTCCTGCCACGTTCAGGCGCCTGGGGAACAGGCTACTCTTTAATTCATTTTAATCCAGTGGGATTGTTTCAGTGCTGGACCAGACTTTTCCAGTATTTGGATATTAGTTTTTGAATATGTATATGTTTTTTATTATTGATCAATCACAGCAATGAAAGTCATGATTCATTTTACTTGTGCCGTTACACGCCTTAAATAGAGCAATGACCTATTGGCGTGTTATCTAATTGGCACTTAGGACTCCTTAAATTTGATTGGAGAAAAAGATAAGACTAAGACCATCTGAACAGTTTTTTCCCTATGGCAGTTGGGCTCACAAACAAGCCCCCTGCATCACACTGACTCTGCATCACACTGACTCTGTCCCTCCCCCCCACCCCCTTGCACAACTTTCATATATTAGTGGCACTATCACCAATCTCTTAGCACCGCACATGCCCATTACTCTGGTACTGTATATATATTGTTCCATTTTGTTCCACATTGTTGTTTTATGTTGTTTTTATATTGTTGCTCTTATATTGTTGTTTCTATATTGTTTTATGTGTATATGTTGTTTTTATATTGCTGTTTTTATATTGTTGTTTTATGTTCAGTGCACCAATGAACGACACCAAGGCAATTTCCTGTATGTGCAATCATACTTGGCAGTAAAAATAATTCAGATTCTGATAAAAACAGGTTAACCTTGTAAATGTCAGTGCCAGACGATAGAAGCTCTTTGAAAGTACAGACCACTTACATGCAACATCACAAACTTCAGGCGCAGTGCTTGAAACTACTTTGAAAAACACCAAATAAACAATCTTCAGCATTCATAACTTATATCATATTAAGGTAAAGACTGCAATCAATACTTCGAGTCTGGGCAATACCATTTTTGATACCAGTTAAATTATCGGTCAATTGGTTCCAAAGTCTGAACAATCATTAAAAGGTTTTACACTGCAGATGAACCGAACCATGTTTCAGTTTTATCGGGATCGAAAGCACCTCCATTGGTCAGAGTTATTGTTGTTGGCTTGGACCCTGTTGGAGGCCCCTTTCACACCTGCTACTTTGATTCAGTCTAAACTGAAATATTTGTAGTTGCCATTGTGTCTCTGCTTTTATCTGTCTTCCAAACATTGACCTTGATATTAACATGAGCACTTAATGCTACTGTTGATTGATGGGAAACTCCTGACTTGGAAAATGTACATGAAATATATCTGAGATTGTGGAAGAAAACACATGTTAGGAGTTTTATTCACCATACCCACGTGTATCTGAGCAATTTAGTGAATGTCTTGAAAGTAGAGGTCTTCGGTCTCATATAACTGATGCTTTAATTAGAAGGAAAACTGATTTAATCTTCGACTGGTTTACCTTGTGAATGTTTTTGTAGTCTAAATACACCCCAAGTCACTATTACTGTGTGTTACTTCCACTCTCTTGTCACTGAATTATAATCTATCTTGTCATGGGGATGAAAAATGAATAAATTATTAATAAATACGTGAAAACAATGTACGCTCTTCTAAAATCACAGTCCTGGGACACATCAGGTGAGCCTGTCAGGGAATATTAAAATCACTTCCATAAGTTCTCCTTTAGTTTTTTTCCGCCTCTCTAAATCGTTTTTTCTTTCCATTTACTTTTTTGTGTTTATTTTCCTTTTCACAGAATCAACTCAAACGTAAACAGTGTCCTTGAAGTTATTTTCTTCAGTAATTATGTTTCTTTGACCCCATTATATTTAATTGGGAGAGGCGGTGGACTAGTGGCAGAAACTTGGACTATGGGCAGAAAAGGTCTCTGGTTCATCTCACAACAAAAAGACGAACCTGGATTGATCTGTCCAAAAATCCAAGAGGATACTCCATACCCTGTCTAGTGCCCCTGAGCAAGGCACCTTACTCCCCCCCAACATCTGCAACGTCGCTCACTGCTCTGTGTGTCCTGCACCAGATGGGTCAAAAGCAGAGGTTAAAATTCCCTACAATTGCATGAGTGTGCCTGTGCATGTCTGTGCATGTGTTTGGGACAAATAAATGCATCTTAATCTAAATTAACCCCTGCCCTTCTAGTCCTGATCGTTCACTATATATCTCATCTGCTGAAGAATTACTGTGTGTTTGTGTAAATGCCAGCAGCAGCATGCTGACAGAGAGCCAGACTTTCACACTGACATGAGCCCTCATCAACCTCTCTCTCTCTCTGACACACATATATCCAGGGTCTGAGCCTCTGTTAAATGGAGCTTCGCCTCCACTTCACCTGGAGGTCACTGCGGCTGAGCAGCTAGTGAGTATTGGTTGCAATCCGGTCATAAGGTAGGGGTTTGAAAGGATATACATATCACAAATTAAGGATATTTACATTTAGTGTGACTCATGCTTTAGAAATTTGGTAATAACACAAATACAACCTTATAATCAAATACTGCGTTGTCTTTCCACTTTATTATAACGTTTTACAACCAGGTGACAATGATCATGCAGACAAACAGTTGTTCTCCCCCCCATTTATGTTTGTTAGGGTTAATAAAGAGTAAAAAGTAATAAAGAGTAATGGGTGATTCTTACAAGCCCTGTATTCGAATATAGTTTGTAGTGAGTCCGTACTGATGATCTTCTCCTTACTGTGGAAAACCTCTCTGCTCATTGTGTACGACTAACTTGCTGTTTTGATTAATTTAATCTACAGTGTATACTACAACAGGTGTGTTAAACATATTGAGAACAGTCGGATGTATTAAAACTTCTCTCTTTACTAATAACTCCCTCCGGACTGTTCCTGTCACTTCTCCCCCGGGATCAATCCTAACACTGGATAAATAGAGGAACAGCAGCACGCTCCATCGTGTTTTTAATGACTCTGTCCAAAATAACATATGGAGCTTATGTATTTTTAATTACAGTACAGGTAGACATTTGGCTGTGCTTAGCAACATGAGCTATGCTGCTGGGTTCACAAGAATAAATCTGCAAGTGCTTCCCTCCAATCAGTGGTCTGAGGTACTGAGGACCGACCAACTGTCCTCATAGTGCAGACATGTCATCACAACGATCATTTAAATCTCAGATTGGTCCTCACGATGATAGAAATATAAACCACAGACTCACAGAACAGGAGAGAGAGAACATATTTTATCTGTTATCTTGCAACCGTTGAGCTGTGAAACTGATTTCAGGGTTAGCAGTTATTTAACATAGATTGTATCCTGCAGGAAAATAGCACTATTTGCATTTGAACTATTAGTGAAAGCTGATGTGGATCAAGAAATATTAACAATATTTTGGTTAATGTGGTGAAAGTTTAAAGGACAAACCAGGTCACTTTCAATACCTTGAACTTTCAGGGGATTTTTTTTAAACTCTGAGATTGGTTTTATGCTTATATGTTATACAAGTTATTTAGTTTTATCATCATTAAAGGTGCGGTATGTATTCTGATGCTACACTTAAATATCTATATCATTCAAAGCCCCTCATAGCTGCAGTCATAAATTACTTATTTAAATGCATATACATTTAACCTGCTTTCCTTTTCTGTTCGCATTGCGCAAGAATGGATTTATTCAGACTCAACAATTTGAGACAGACTGTTTCCCAACAACATTCACTGCCCCTAAATAATGATTAAGATCAATGATAGTTAGAACTGTAAAATCTGTTTATCTTACTTCAATTTGAAAGAATAGTCAGGCTCCATATATCGGGAGGTCTTGTCTCAGGTTTTACTGAAATGTTGCAAGTGCATGGCATTGCTGTAGGGGCATAGCAGTGTTGGAGGCAATACTCAAACATTTTATGACAGTAAAAGAACAAATACATGGACAAAAATTTACTCAGGTTAAAGCAAAAGTGCCACATTAGCTTTTCTACTGGAGTAAAAGTAAGCACCTGGTTTTGGACGCGCAGAGTTTAGCCTAACGCCGCATTGCATGAGGGTTGTGGGTCATGAAATGTTTTGCTTTTCATGCCATGCTGCTCATCTCGAGAATCAAGGTCTCACCTATTTTACGAGTATCTCGCAATTCACGGCATTAGTCAGTGAAATGATCTTTCCCCACAGATCATTATCTATCTGTTGAATATGTCAAAAACATAAACATTTGCAACACATAAACATTTATTTAAAAATAAAAGCAATGTCTTGTTTCTCTATTAATTCTAATAGTTGGACCAGAAGATGCACAGCTTCATATGTACCTGACATTCAGCCACTCTGCACTGCACACACAGCCAGTAATTTGAAGTGTTTCTTCACCATTGATGCTGCGGGTACAGGTGCACTTTTCTTTTATTGAAGGAGGCAGGGCCTGATGTTTCCTACGTGCTCTGATAAGATCAGATGAGCAATTGACCTCTCATTATTGATCCCTTTTAAATTATTTTTAAGAAACTATGTGAACATATAATGCAATGCATTGTAAAAAGTAGTAGAAAGTAGAGATATGTACTGATATATGTATAAAGGGTAAATGTGAAAAGTATGGTACTAGTAGAAAGGAAGTTTAGTAGAGAGTAGAGATAAATGAAAAATGTACTTATGTAGGCAAGATACATTGTTCAAGATGAATACAATTTATCACAAGCATGTTTGGACTCTCAGGTGGAGGCTGGGGTGGTGGAGGCAAATCATGGTTCCAAGAGGATGAATCCTGCTGATTTCGGTGATCCCATGACAAAGGTTCTTCGTCTTTTTTATTTCTTAGTTATTTAGTTCCTGTTTCCCTTTTCTCTTATAAATTCTTAAGCGCTGATCATCCAAAGAAAATTGACCTGAAAAGACACTTTTAAATTTTCCCTTAACTGACCAACAACTGAGTCTTATTCCCACTGCACCAACTGGAATTACTGGAAGTGCCAACACCATCCCCTGACCAGCCAGCTGCTGCGGCGGCATTAAAACTTGTGTAAGGCTAATTAATCCACCTCCTTCCATTTTTGTCTTAGTCACAACACACAACTTCAGTTAAATATGGTTTTACATTGTGACTGCAATTAAATCAAATTTTCCCCATATGACTTTGTGACCTCATCAGTGCTGTGTCATACTGTGACAGACTGTCTCCATTATGAATCCACGGACACTAGTGTCACCATTTCTAAAGTTAGGTAACTTTCATCCTTAAAAATAAATGTGTTTTTTCAGCAGTTTTATGAAAAATGTTCATACTTGTCATTGTCGCTATACTTTCTCTTTCTCTTCATCTTTTACAACTTGACTGGATGTTTCTGACTGATCATAAATATTCAAGGTGATAAAGATCTTGTATTCATCATGAACCCAGAGCCTATAAACTTTAATTTTTATCCACATCTGTTCTCTTACTGTCTCTCTTTTGGTAATTGGCGCTCACCCCATGCAGCTAATCTGTTATTTGAGACAGATGGAGAGAGAAATAAATGGAGGCGCTAAAAAGTGAAGACTTACTGGAGACGTGTGAAAGTGAGTCTGTAAATTTCTATCAAAGTTAGAGTTAATTTCATTAAAAGTCTTAAATTAAACTCAAGCTTAACTTAAATTTAAAGTTGTCATGTTCTCTGTTTCTCAAAGGTTAAGACACTGATCATTTTTCTTAGCTATTCAAACGGCATCATTCATGAATTAACTATTTTCAGTCTTAATATTATACATTAGAATATGAATAAAAGTTCTTTCAGTTTAGCAGAAAAGCAAATGAAAAGAAACTGTTTCCAGCTGTTTTTGTGATGTTTTGTTCTCCCTCTTCCTGCTTTGACTCTCTCTTCCCTCACTGTTTGAAATAAATACTGAGATTAAAGCCATAAAACCTGTTTAAGCATGTGATTGAGGCTGAGCCTTGGGGGGGAACCTCAACAAAAAAAGAGAAAAACTTAATATTTCATCTGTCACAAATGTAATTTTCCTCGGTGCGTCTTTTATGAGTAATGATAGTAACAACTAAGACTGAGTAATGTGTTTAGATGCAATGGAAAAACACAGATATTCTGCCTAAATGTTGCCTAAGAAAAAAAGTCTTTGACTTTGCTATTTAGAGTCAATATCTTTAGCTGAACTGTGGCCACAAGACTGGAACAGGATAATGGTTAGTAATAGTAGCAGTTGATGCAGCAGAACCAAACATATTGTTTGTTGTTGTTAAAATCTGAGGCCTAGGTTACCCATAATGCAACTCACAATGACACACCCTCAAGCAGAGATGAGCACTGGGCTATAGAGGTCAGCTCACTTCATTTCATCATCACTGTTGTGGAAGTTTCCTGGAAGCTGGTCACAGGATAACTCAGCCAGAAGCTGATGTCTTATGAAGGTTTGAACGTAGACTTGATGCATATAGGACACCAGAAGGTGAAACAATATACAAACGCCAACAGAGTAACATGAACAATTGTCACCCCCCAGTTTGAAGAGGTCTCCCACGACATCCTAGTACATGTCCTTCACCCTGCGTCACCCATTCCAACAGCACATCCATGAATGACTAGAATTGCTGTCACTCTCTATGTTACATGTAGGTGTTCGCATCCTATTGGGTAGTTAAACCTAAAGAATACATTCCTATATTACATTGTGTCCTTAAGTTTAGCTACTGTTGAAATAAAAAACCAAGGGGGGACATTGCATCTAGCAGTGCAGCCAACCGAGCTGCAGTTAGATGAAGAAAGTGGTCTAAGTATCTTAGATTGCAATGGTTAGGGCAGGTGAAACCTCTGTAGACCAGACAGTTTCCTTTCTCAGTCTCAGGGATCTCATTGATTCCTGAATTGGGAAAGAGTTTATTCTAGTTATCATTTTGGAGAGAAGATTTCATGCAAGATATCCCTGAAGCCTTGTTTGTACTCATGCGAGACATCGTGGCGGCAAAAACCTCCTGTTAGTGGTCATCTCTTTCCAAGAACTAAGCAGCATTTGATAGTCTCTGCAGGTCAGAGGCGTGTAAAGGTAAACCAGCTTCTCTCGATCGCCTAAATGTTGAAATGACTGGCAGGTGAGTAATTGGGAAAATTCTGAGATGCATGACCAACTGCTGCAACAAGTTTTGGAGCCCTCAATGTCGAAGATGCCATAACGTCATGTCTGGAGCGTGCACCCTTATAACCAGTGTTGATTTTAACTACAGTATAAACCAGCCTTTAGTGAGGTGTTTATGTGCTGCTTTGTAAATAGGATGAAAACATCTGGAGCAGTTTGTCAGCACATGGTTACAGCTGCCAGCTTCACTTCACTGGACACCACAGTGGGGTCACAGCACAGATCCTCTCTGGGCTTCCCAACACCACAGCAGAAACAAAGCCGAGAGCTGAGTAACACTTCACACCACCTTCCCCAAATTGTTAGTGCATCATCATCATTCTAATTATCTTTTTTAAAGTGCCTGCTCAGACTCAATGACAGCAGTGGCTATAGGGTCCTTGATCGGGAATGCTGCTAAATGAATAGTTTATTTCCATCAGATCGAATTCACTACAAATGATCCCACTCTTTCAAGAACCGGCATTTCAATCCTCAGTTCAATCATCACTGCCTTTATTTAGACAGTTTCAAAAATAAATAATAAATCCATTACAAAGCTCATTGCATTGACAGCTTTTTTGACTGTGACTGGAACCTCTGTACTACAGACTGCAGTTTATTTGATTTATGGTTGTTAAATAAAAGTATCTTTATTTGGCTTAAAGACTTAAACATAAAAATAACTTTCATTCCTCTGTTGCTCGCTTATCTGCCCTGCTCTCTGTTTCACTTTGTCCACAGCCACGCACACACACACACACACACACACAAACACATGAACACAGGGAAACGCATAGTGCCCAAAGCAGCCTCTCAGTGTTTGTTGTACATCAGAAATCCTTCAAATGTTGATCGATGATATTGAAATTGGAACGTTACTGCAGGGCTTCTTAGAAAGATGTAACAATAAGATCATACACACAAACACACACACACTGTCAGACCCAGCCATCGGGCGAGTGGGAGACTGCAGTTTACAGATCGTCTTCATCTTTCTCCACAGCTCTCTCTTCCTCTTAAATACTTAATGGCTGTCAGGCCAGCGATTTTTCCCTTTCCGTTTTCTTCTTTTACAGTTTTTTTTCAGGCTTTTATCCTCTCACATAGTCGTGGCCTTTGAAAAAAATGTCAGGGTTTTGTCTGTGTATAGCTTATATGAATGTAAATGTGTGGGTGTGTACATGCACGCCTAAAGGAGATATTTGTTTTTTTTCTTTATAGCAGTAAGTGATGCTGAGGCAGTTAATATGTTTCCATGCCAAACATTTCAGTGTTTCAAATCCAGGTGTTGACCAGTGAGGCTGTTTCATAGGTTAAGTCTCAAAGTGTGTTGGTTTTCTTGCCTGACTGGTGACAGCCAGTGGCCGGAGGAATACGGTTTTCGGGCTGTCCATCTATCCAGCCCTCCTATTCTTGTGAAAAGGATATCTCAAGAAAGCCGTGAGAGAACTTCTTTATAGTTGGTACAAACGTTTGGTTGAACTAAATGATGATCACCAAATTAAGTATTTGGTGTTCAAAAGTAAAACTCTCAGGTCCCAGTGAACTTATCTTGTGAATGTGATATATCAGAACACCCACTGGGAATTTCATCACATCTGGCACAAACATTCACTTGAACCCAAGGATGACCTGATTACAATTTGGAGGTCAAAAGGTCAAGTTTATTTTGAGCTCACAAAAAATGACTTTAACCACTTGAACATGATACCTCAAGTCTGCCTTTGGGGGATTATTCTTCTGACGAGAAGTCACTCAGGGTTGAAAATATTAACGTTTGACCACTGCAATCAGTTCAATTAAAAAGTCACAATGACCTCTTACGAGTCTGAAAAAAATGTAATTATACTGAAACTGAACTGGATGGAATCAGGGCTGTATTTCCAAATGTGTGAATCATACAAGAGGTTTAAGTTGGACTTCTCTACAGACCAGTCAGCACTGGGCTTATCATTTTCTTTTCAGGTTTCCTGGGTGAAATACACGTACATAAAAATGAAAAGTTTTGACCACCCATTTATCTTTACTTCTCCACCCTGTAAAACACACTCTTTTTCTGTAGCAACAATATACACTCCTTCCAATGGTAATGACTTGTCAGGTCAAGTCTTCTCCTCAAACATTTTAAGTACCCTTGAGGTTTAAAATTAATCCATATCCTGCAATCCACAAACCCACAAACTAATATTTCATTTTTTTCTCTATCAGATATACGGCTTCTATATTTTTCCACCTTCTACTCATGCATACATTTCATAACTTTGGGCTGCATCGATCAAAGATACAGCCAGAGCATGGCTCTACTCATAAAAACATTCCTACAGCTAAAATCTCGGCTGGGTGCATCAAGTTATTTCAGCAATAAAATCAGACCAAGAAAAACGATATACTTAAATGCGTCTTTCGAGCAATTCAACCTCTTCCTTTTTGCTTTACTTTCGTATCCTCACATTAGATATATCAGTTCCATCCCTTAAATTTATATGTAAAAAATTTTAAAAAAAGGAAATAACCTGACCACTGTTCTATGTTGTGGAATGACCTGCCTGTCAAAATGATCACATAGTGTTATGCTTGATGTGGCTTTTTACAAGCAAAGGGGAGACTAGTTTTTGGAAATAAGTTCATTAAGGTAGCCTGTTGTGCTTTTATTGTGCATTCATCATTTCTGACCATTACACACAGTATTTGTACCAAAACCTCATGCCTTGCAAAAATGCTCCAGAATGCCCAGTTTGTGCTGTTCCCCCTTTTTGTTAACATTTCACAAAACGTTTGATTTTACAGTCAAGCATTGTGCCACAGCCTCTACCTTCACTAAATCACTGGACTCTGGACATTTTCCCGAAACTTTTCCTGCTGTCCACAGTGTCCAAAAAAATGCCTTAAGGGAGTGCATGTGAGAATACAGAAGGCAAAGATCGTGTGCGTGTTGATGATGTCTCTAACATGTCACAGATGAAAAACCATACATAGTTTAGTAAAACATACTAAATATCAAATTGATTATTGCTCAATGATGTAACATAGTTACAACAGTTACCTTTTTCCTTCAAATGTGTTTTCAGTCTGTGACATGATTATTGTGCACAAATAAATACATAAATGCCTCAGTAATCTAAGACGACAGAGGCTGAGAAATGCTGCCAACTCGCTTGGTATGGGTATCCATGCTTCCACAATCCCTTAAGACCCACCTGTTATCTCTGTTTCTGATTCCAGGCTCTCTTGAGCATGGACACACTCCACTCTGCGACCTACAAAGTCTGGCTTGTGTTAGGATCCAGATTCAATGCCATGGTCGGGGGGGGGCTTGATGCTGTGTGGAATGCAGAGATCCATAATTTGTCATGTATCGCCATCTATGATTGGATCAACTGAAATGACCTGGGTTATAGGTTATTGGACAAGACCTTGGAAGTCGTAACCTTGATCACAATGCCAACCGAGCCAACTAGTGTTATGGTGGTGTGTCTGCACTATACTTGTGGCGACCTGTTCAGAGTCAGTTTGCGTAGGGCCCTCAGAGAGATAAGCCGTACATGCCTCCATTATTGAAGTATCATATTGTACGAGACAAAAGTATTGCTTTAGGATTTTGGCAGTAGATAGTACCTTATCATCAAGGTGACACTCTGTGTGTCACATGTGTCAAGCCTGTCTACATCACTGATCTGGATAAGGTTAGAAGTTGAGGCTGCGTTCCATTCCCATCAGGGATCCAGGAATTTGTTTTACAAAGTGCCAAAGTTAAAAGGGCTTTACATTTAGACAAATAAAGTTTGGCTCGTGATTTAGCCAGTTTGGTTTTAAAACCTGCTCTGCAGCTCGAATAAATAACCTAAAAAATGGGCCAAATCCCTTGTCTTCAGTGTATTGTATCTGCGGCTGTTTAACAAGTGCTCCCTCGAGGCCTTCCTCTTTCTCTCCGCCCTTCTCTCTGCTCTTTTATCTCCCCCTCTCACAGACTCCTTCCTTCATTACATATTTTCCTTCCATCCCTCTCCTTTGTCTATTTAGTCTTTCTTTCTTGTGGTGACTGTAATACCATTCCCCTGATGCTTTTCCTTCGTCTCCTACATTCCTTCTGTATTGTAAAAGCAGACGACTATTGTAAAGTTGTTCCCTGTCGGCCCTTTACTTCCCACCCTAATTACCTTCTTAAATCCCATCCCACTATATTCTCCAGCCCCTCCTTATCTTATCTTCTCACTCCATGTTCCATGTAGCACCCCCCCCCCCTTTCTCCATGTGGCTATCCAATCCCTCCTTCTCAATTTCTTTGTCAAACACGTACCTTAGACACGAACACACACACACACACAGGATTGTTCTACTACACTTATGGGACATTCATGATGCAGTGTGGGTTAGGGTGTGTTCAATTCTCATGGCTAGTTAATATACCCCCAAAACGTTATGTCGATGGAAACGGGAGCTGGAGGAGGCCAAAGTCTAACTTGTCCCACTACATTTTACTCTTCTTATAACATTGTTCCATCATTGTAGAGCTGTGTGCAGTGCTCTTGGCCCCACTTTCTCTCTCTCGCGTTCACACAAACACATTAACCTGTTTGTCAAAGTTGTCGCAAGCACGGCCAGTCAATGTAAGCAGTGGACTGTTTCAAAAAATATAAATATTTGTACTATCCCTCTCTCTGTACTTGTAATTTGGTTGTGCATGACAGGGTACTTGTACATGTTAACAACAATCATCCCTCACCGACCTGACACTCTCCACCCAAACACTTCAACACTGCTAAAGACAGAACCTAATACTTTGGTAAAGTGTGACAGACACAAAGAGACAGAAAGAATTGAAGGAATCCTCAAGTTAATTAGGGATTTAATGTTGATCATAATGTGAATATTTGCTATCAACAGGACAGAAATATGTTTTGTCCTGACATTGTTCAAGGTGCATATTCCACAAAACCGAGCAGCAAAAACAGACAACATTAGCTTTTCCTCCATTACTGCAGCGGTGTCTGTATCCACCAATTGAAATCGATTTCTGTGTGCGGATCACTAGCGGTTAGGAGTCCTTATTTGATAACAAATACAAAATTAAAAAGGTGGCCTAAGGAGAACCTTTCTATAGGACTCTGGAAATCCCTTCAAAGCAGGAAGTATTTTATCTACCCTGGAAGCTGATATGTAAAATCAGTGAAAATGATTTGGTCCCTGCACAACCTCTTGCTCTATGTGTGTTGGTCAAACAATATACAGTAAGATGTTGGTTGGTGCCTTGGGCTCAAGGAAATCATGGTAGGTGTTTTCTATTGTTGTCTAGATACAGAGGTATTTATAGCTTTTGTGAAACACCTGTTTTCTTCCAGTTTGAACCTGTTAGTGTTTTTCTCTCCTTCTTTTCGTCAGTTTTCTACAGCACAGTAACATTTCAAGTTTACTTGCTTCTTGTTGCCATTTAATGTACTGTGCTCATTGCTGTGAGACACATTGGGACACAAGGTTAATAATATAGAACTTGCAGGGTATTGGCCCCAAACTTAAGCTTGTATATATCACCAGTGTGTGAACATTTTCTAAACCCCCCTCTGTGACTCCCCATTTTCGTTCTTGTCCTCCCTGCCAGAGATTCTCTCCCTCTTGTCTCCACATGTCTCTGACTTTCTTCTCTGTGGCACCGTTGTCTCTCTATAATTGGCTGTCATTGTCAAGTCACAGCAGTCCAGTACACGGGCATGTGTGTGAGTATGTGTGTATATGTGCACAGCAAGTGTCCCTGGTCTCTGCAAGGGCTTCTTATTAAGGAGCACTATAGGGACCTAATTACAGTTAGTGGGATTCGCCCTTGACTCGCAGCACTGCATGGATGGAGAGATCTTCATTGGTCTACACTATGTTTTATGTCAAATCGCGTTGTCACGGTTTCTCGTCTACATAGTGATTTCGTGCAAGTTCATAAGGTAATGATGTGCCACCATGTGGCAGCTGCAGCAAAAGGTTGATGCCTTTTTTTACATTTCTTCTACAGGCTTCGTGAACAGCGGCAGCAGCAGAGTAAAAGGCACATCAAGATCCTACAAGGTAGGAGGAAATACCTGAGAGCAACAACAACAAAACAAGCAAAAACATAAGCAAATTATGTTGTGACAGCCCAACCATAACTAAGGACTTAGATTCCAGTATCACTTTACAAAGTAGTAACTGACTTATGAGTCAACAATGAACATTATCATGTCTTTAAACACAGTGATTATGTCTGTGCTGGAGGCATTCTGTTTTCAGGGTGTCTGTCCATCCTTCCCATCATTGTGAACACGATATCTCAACAAATCCTTGAGGAAATTTGTTCAAACTTGGTACATTCAGTCTGATTCAACAAAGGAACTGATACAATTTGTGATTGTCAAAGGTCAAAGGTGCTTTGTGAATGCAATATGTCTTAAAGAAGTCAAGGGATGACCTGAATTGAATTGGCGTCACTATGACCTCACATAATTATTTTGTACCTTGTGAAAGGTTTTTATTAAGATCACTGACAGAATCTTTTCAAATTAGTTTTTGACTTTATGCTAAGTGCTATCTAATGGATATAAACGTGTTAACTAAGATCTCCGACATGATTACAGCACTGTTAATGTTAGCCTGCAAACAGCATTTAGCTCACTGTTCTTTGCAACTTTCTAATAGTCAATCTGTGGGTCATCAAGAGGATATTTGAGACAGTCAAGTAATGAAGTGTCTATGGTTTTATTCATTATTTGGTGTTTTGACGGGGACAATGCACAGCTTCTTAGCAGTACAAGAGACAACTCATAGCTTTTCATCATTTGTTCCTGGGCAGAAAAACAAAACAAAAGATTTATTGAAACTACTTCCAAGTGATGAAATGGAGTAAGCCAACTTTTATTGCAGAGGTTAGTTATTGAAATAATCAAAACCAGTTACATGAATCTCTGCAAACTATAACCTAACTTGTTTGATCAAAATGGATTAATCTTGCACCACTATGTCTGTTCTTCAAATAGTTTCCAGGACTACAGATTTGTGTTTTGCATATCTGCTGTTTTGTGACCACCTTGAAGATTTGTGCATGACTTTTAATCCTTTCTATGGGTAAGCTAAACAACCGATACATCATCTCGAATGTGTCCAGACAGCACTTCTGAATGGTAAAGGACTTGATTTGATCAATTGGCTGACGGTGGAACTTTTGAAGTTTTGATTCTAATTGTTCTGTGAGTTGAGCAGGGAGATGACATGTGACATGTGATGACATCTGACAAAGATCTGTCTGGTTTAGACGAGCAGAAGTTGTCATTTTCCAGGATAAGAACACTACAGAAGAGTGTCTCAACATTGAAGGGCGTCCGTCATGCTCTAATTTTTTTTTTTTCCAAAGTAGTTTTGGTCCATCGGCTGTGACACACAAGTTATTCATGAAGTCAAATGCATTAGAGGGAGAAAGCTGTTAAGTCATTATGTTTTTACAGTGAAACTTATGACACATTTTACAATATAAGAAGTATCACACAATTCTATGAAGTTTAAAAAGTGTATTAAAAAAAGTTTGACATTTTTAGTCATCATTAACAAAGTAAAAGAGGGAATTGATTGCTGAATTACATCAAAACGGAAATTAAAACTTCATCAAAAATTTGAAATGCAAAAACTATGTGTCAGACATCGAGAGAAGTCTGCATTAGTGGATAATTAGCAGAGAACGAACCGTACTCCCGCTGAGTGGAGCTTTCTTCTGCTGATCAACCTTCCAAAACATATGAAGGATGTGAGAAAGTGAAAAGTTGTTCAGGAGGAGGTGAAGAGATGGCTACAGAGGGGGGTGATAAACAATAAACAGAGCAGGAAGGTATTGATGCTATTTAAAAAAAAAGAAGATACAGCGTGAGTGAAGAGAGGAGGCAGGGAGGAGAGGGAGTCGTAGTAATTATAGTCATCTCCTCCCCTCAGCTCTTCGGTAAATAAACGAGTATCAATTAGCCAGGATGGTTTCCAGTTGCTCGGTTTCACTGCACTAATTAATTTAATCTTTTTATTCTTGCAGCTCTCATCCCTCTTCTCTATTGTTCGTCTTTTCTTCTCTCCCTCTCTCTATTCTAATTTTTATTGTTCTGAAAGTTGGGCATTTTTGAAGCGCATGTTCTAAGAGGCCCTGCCACCACTCACTCAGTTCTTTTTATATAAAGAGTCTTTGTATTTTAATATTTTAGCTTGAGGTTTTTCTTTTAATGCATTGTCACTGTAAGGGTTGAAATGAACTGAACTGAACTCCAGAGATCCTCCACAGTTTCTCCAGAGCAGGTGCACGTGTGAATATAGATGTCTGAGTCGGAGCCTGCAGACGTTTTCCACCAGGCAGACTTTTGCCACCAGGCCCCCTAGTGTGAAATCTGTATCAAAATCCGCAGAAGTCGATGTGAGTGCACAGCTGATGATACCCACCGGAATTCACAGCGGGGTTGATGGCGTTTCGAACATGTGACAAACACGAAAATTTAAAAAAACTAAAAGAAAACCTCTCCGGGGGGAAAAGAAGAGCAAAACACGTAAAAGACACAGATGAAGATATCAGGAGAGTGTGTGTTGATAAGAGGCGTTTTTGATGTGCTGCAAACAGCTGTTGTTGTGAACGAGCGAGCAGAGAACCTCCTACTGCGTTGTTTATGTGTGAAAGGGGAACAATGGAAAATGTTGACCATATTGTCTAGAAATCCTCTGCAGGACATTCCTGTTTTTGTCATCAGTAGCCTTAGCTCACATTAACCATGTCAAATGGGAAATCCCTTTTTTTGTCGGGTAAGAGCTGCTGAATGGTAGAGCATTTTCAACTCTTGACCAATTTAAAAATTGAGGGAGACATCAGACATTTAACGGATTTATAATCTGCGCACACTGGACATTTTAGCCAGAAGGTTAAGATCACACACCTGCCGTATGGAGGGAATTATTTCACAGATGTGATTCCAGAGACCTGAAAAGAAACTTGATGAGGTCATGGCTGACACAGTGGAGGCTGGAGATGAGATGGAAATTGATTGTTGTTTTTAGTCGCAGCTGTACAAGTACACAACATCTGGTTGGTGACGCTTCCCGACATGACTCTTCATGTATTATCAATGAAAAAGTTAACATCTGTATGAATAAATATAATGTGAAATATTCACAGTGCAAATCTTAGGTTGAACAAACTTTGATGAAGGACAAACTCTCCTGGTCTAATAAGGATGCTGTAGGTTTTCATGTGTCATGATTCACCTCTACAAAGTGGATGAAAAAAATTGCGAAACAGTGAAAGCACTGTGATGGAAATTCATCTCGAGATTTGAAATAATGAAATTCTCAGACCGGAGTTGCTTTTGAGTCTTTATAATAATAAGCTCTGCAGAGTTTACACAACAAGTACGGGTGCTCAAAGTGGAACAACAACTGGCTGCAAGTTCACATAGGCCAGTACCAAAGAGGCATTACATAAGAGATGATATGAAAAAAAGAAGACATCAAAGACATGAGATCATCATCTATGTCTTATCTGCTGTGTCTGTCCGTCCCCGGTACCAGTTAGAAGAAAAGCCTCACCGTACCGTCCCTGGTACCAGTTGGAAGAAAAACATCACCAAATAAGGGTTCCATCCTGTCAGGTAGACAGTATCACAGCAGTGAGAACCCTAGTCAGAGGATTTCCACTACCTTAGACACTGGTCAGTTTACAGCACCTAAAAACATCCACAATCACTTTAAAACATATACTCAGAGGTGTAAAAAGTACTGAAATATTGTACTCAAGTAAAAGTATCTTTACTTTGATGAAATTTTACTTAAGTACAAGTAAAATTACCCATCCAAAAATCTACTCAAGTAAAAGTAAAAAGTAGCTCATTTAAAATGTACTTTAAGTAAAAGTTACTTCCAACAACTTGATGGGGGCCGATCCTATACAGTGCAAAAAGGACAAGGGGTCATAAATCCAATCCAAAAACAGTTATTTTTAGTTAAAGGAGAATCTTTACATATGTACGTAAGTCCGCCAGGAGTGAAGCTTGCATAGAGCGCCAAATGTTCTAGGGCCGGCCCTGTGTAGCGCAGTGATTCTCAAACTGTGTTGTGTGGAGGCATAACAGGTGGTGCGCGCGACCGGGAGGGGAAAATGCGAGGCGGAACTCATATTATAGCCGAACTAATGTGTAAACGTCTGCATCCCTTTAACGGCGGAGCAGTAAACAAATTGCTCTTTCGCCGTAGCCAGGGGTCGGCAACCCGCGGCTCTGCAGCCGCTCTGCAGTGGCTCCCTGTGCAGTGTTGTGCATGTCGGACATATTTTTCGCGAAACAGTGAACTTTACGATCAGTTTTTATTTGTTGAACGTGCACTTTAGGGAACGTCATCCACTCTATGCAGCATCTACCACTGCAGTGAGAATTGCCTTGCGCCCTGAACTATGTTTTTTTTTTACTCAGTAACAGATGTAATTTCCAATGTAGCGAAGTACAATACTTCTGTCAAAATCTTCTAAGTATAAGTAAAATTACCCATTTAAAAAACTACTCAAAAAATTACTCAATTAGTACGCAAAAAACTACTCAATTACAGTAACGTGAGTAAATGCAATTCGTTACTTTACACCTCTGCATATACTTACCTTTTAGCATTAATCACTCTTCTTTATACAATATGAAAATTACTATTATTATTATAATTACTATTGACTTATACAAAAGAAATAAAATTAACCAAAGAAATACTTTCTATAAAAAACTAACTCAGCTAAGTGTCTAGCAAAAGGTCCCATTCACTCTCTCCTGATTACTCGATACAGCCTAACAAGGTAGTTGACATCTGATGAATTCCTGTAGCTGCGTTCACATGTGTGAACTCCATGGAAACACAACCCTGGTAGTAGACTGATTGGTCTACCTTCATCTTGTTTTTGTGTTTTCCTTTTACATTTTTAAAGATGAAAAGTCAATTACCCATTTTTAATTAATCACCAATATTTATTCTATAATTATTCCATATATTTATTTTTTATAGAAACACATCTCTCCATACATTAATTTCTTTAACTTGCCTGTTCCCCTCAGTTCATATTGGCTCTGTCGCAATTGAAACTGAAGCTAATCATTTAGAGAATCACGTAGTTCGGAAGATTCCTAAGCAAAATGGACTATTCACACCCAGACTGAATAGTGGGGCTGAGAAAATAAAAGCACAACATAACAAATTAATTGGCTCTATTAGTCAGTGTTTTGAAACTACAGTGAATATGTATGTAGGTATGTTTTTTTCACCTCAGTGAGGGGGAGGATTTCCAGGACCTTGAGTCAAGATTATTTTATTGAAGTACTGTTCCCAAGGTCAATAATGCATTTTCATAATCATTCCTCCAGCTATGAAGCTAAACCTCTGTAAATATTAGTTAACTTGTCCTCTCTCTTGAGTTTCACAGTGAGGACAGCCATTAAAACACTGCCTCTTTGAAAATAATCTTCTATGTTTAACAGATGGGATAAACCCTTTTGTTTTAAGATAAACTGAGAAGTGTGTTACAGGTCACACTGAATATGTATATATACATATAATATAGCGCCTTAATTACATCTTCTTGTAAAGGATTACACAGAAGTTCTAGGTAAGTGGGAACATAATGTACTACGGAAGGATTTGTCCTTACTATGGGTGACACACAAATGTGCGTGTGTGTCTCAACAATATCCAATTAAATACCACCAAAAAAAAACTAATATTTCTAAATGTGTATATTAGAAGAATTGACTTCTTCTCCTTTCTGTCTTTATCAGTTGAAGATCTCCACGTTTGTATATTAGTGTGCTGCAGCCACATTTTTCCATTCAGCAGCACCATCCTCAGATGTAACCGAACACTTCCATCTCCCAGTCTTAATTTGCCGGTGTTTCCTGTGGCACCCCGCTGAGCGTTGGGCTGAGGATGTCGGACTCTATCAGTCCAGAGATCCTGTGGTTAGTTGAAAAAGACTCGAGCTTAGAACTTCGATGGTTGTGCAGCTAATCTTTCATATGTCACGATGAGGGAACGCCCAGGAGGCCCTGTAGTTTTCCCCTTTTGACGCATACAAGTGTGTAAAACTGGTTTACTGTAAAGTGTCTTAGTGTGTGTGGGTAGCAACCCTTGACTGCCTTATATGAGGATATCATCATATTTTAAGGTGTGTTTGTGTACATCCAGCTACTTAACAATCCACTATTGGCTGCTACAGTTCATTAAATACAATATTGACTGAGCTGAATACACAAAAGAACACATGTGCACACAGTGGAACACACAATTTCAGGCAGTTGGAGCATCAGCTCATATCGATCAATGCTGAAATGAATCGGTTCCTCACTGATATGACAAACAATTAATTCATGGTTTTTCTCAACATTGTTATTCAAGAGCTGCACTGGTACCATCAGAGATTATGTGTTCAATCAGTGGGAGCTGGACCTTTCAAATATTAAATCATATATCACCGAAGATAATAAACAGCTAGTTGCTATACTTATTAGAACTGTGTTAGCTTCAAATTTTGGCAGATCCGGTGAACTACTTTACCTTCTACAATCATTTAGCTAATTTTGCATCATTGAACACTTTAGTTGGTTTAAAGGGGACATATTATGAAAATTCCACTTTTGTAGTGCTTCTACATGTTAATTTGGGTATCTGGCATGTCTAATGTTACAAAAACTCTGGAAAAAAAACCTCCCGTGATTTGTTGTGGTTCCTCTAGAGTGCGTCGAATGGGAATACGACCAAAATAAACGTCATAGTCACTCCATGCCCATGTAGGAAGTCTTGCTACATGCGGCCTTGGATGAGCGAGCTACACTAGCCGGGCTCCACTGGCCTGTTTAGCTCGCAAGCTCACGTTAGCCGAGCATAGGTGGAATGTAACAAAGTATTTTTACTTTGTTACTGTACTTTAAGTAAATTGTACGTATCTGTAGTTTACTTAAATAAAATTTTAGTGCATACTTTTTACTTTTACTCCGCTACATTTTGCAGCTATAATCTATACTTTTTTACTTGTTACATTTTATGAACACAGTTACGGGAAATATGGATTGCGTTGCTGTTTTGGAAGTTTAAGATCTGCCTTGTTCTGACCAGTTTTACAGTTGTTTTTCATGAGAGGGGGGCGGGGCACTCAAAAGAGGTCAATCTGAGGAGGACTGTTTTAGACAGGGTAAAAAGGTGCTGTTTTAAATGATCCTTGTGGTATTTTGACCAAAATATGTTACAGACATTTCATTAAGACCCCAAGGAACCATATCAACTGTGGTAAAATGGGCATAATAGGTCCCCTTTAAAGGTTAGATTATAATTGCAAAGTGAAGTAATGATAGCTGTTACTGCATATATTTCTGTGATGTTAGAATAACTATTGCTCGAGTTAGGTAGAGTATTTAAATCTGGGCAAATATAAAAAACAGAGTATTTGGGACTCAAAGGTACAACTACCCAGAGATTAAGCCAAAATATCCTGGATATGAATGGTGCCATCGTGCACATATGTGGCCAGTCTGCACAGGACAAGGTGATGGAGCTCCAGTAGAGGGATGAGAACTACCTTATATGACTTAAAAAATTAACATGTACTTTTTTGTTTGGTTCATGTAAATGGTTTTGTATTTATATAGCGCTTTTCTAGTCTTGATGACCACTCAAAGCGCTTTACAGTACAGTTCTACATTCACCCATTCACACAGTGCATCTATTCGCAGCACTTAGATATTCTATGGGGGGCCATTCAGGGTTCAGCATCTTGCCCGCAAGGACACTTCGGCATGCAGATGGGTCAGACTGGGGATCAAACTGCCGACCCTCAGGTTGGAGGACAACCACTCTACCCCTCAGCCACAGCCGCCCCTTGTCTAATCCAGGAACATGAAGGAGGTGGAATCTATGTCCTGTGATGCAGCCAGACACCAGCTGGAGATTGAGACACTTTCTCTTTTGGATCTATGGGTACAACAAATTAAGCTAGCATGATCCACATTAACTTGATCAGCTGAAGCACTTTGGGTTGTTTACTAGTGATACAAGGATACGTCGCAAATCAAGGATAATATATTTAGCTGATTTAGAGCTGCTAATATTTTACTCTCCAAAAACATTGAACTTACACTTGTGTTAAAGGAGGGAATGAGACCAGACGGAGGTTATCAAGTCAGTGCTAAAAGTGGAGCTGTTGCAGATGTCCCAGCTGACAAGCTTGTTGGCTGGTGCCACATGAATTTCCCTGCTCCCTTAGCTCTGAAGCTGAAGACTGAACCTGCTGACTTATCCATCATGTGGCAGTATCAGAAGTCAGTGGAGCTGCATCAGAGGTAGTCACTAAAGGCCACAGGCACTCGGGCAGAGTGGCTATTTTTTTTAACTCAATCAATCAAGTTTAATTTGTATAGCCCATATTCAGAAATAACAATTTGTCTAATAGTGCTTGATAAGGAGCGTCATCCTCTGTCCTTCAACAGGAGTAATAATCACAATAACAATGGCTTGCATCTATAAAGCGCCTTTCAAGGGACCCAAGGAGAGAGGAAAAACTACCAAAATAAAACGTATAAAGGGGAAAAAACTAATAAACCTCAGAGAGAGCCACAAGTGAGGGATCCCTCTGCCAGGACGACACAGAAGTGCAAAAGATGCCACGTGTAACTGAGAACATCAGACAAATAACAATATTAACAACATTGATGAGAAGAAACCCTTCCTAACATACTGTAAAGCAAATCAATTGAGGAGTTATAATCAGTAATGGTAAATGATGTGATTAAGTAGGAATATTGTATATCAAGCTGTCTTGTTGAAAATAATAGATCAGCTGCCACCACAAGCAGGATCCACCATGATCTGATGCTAACATAATCCAAATAAAATGTTGGGATCCACCATCGTATCCACCATCGTGATCCACCATCGCTGCCCCTTCGATCATGGTCAAGTCAGTGATATGATAAAGAGGAAGAAGAGGAAAGAGAAGCTCCATGTGTCTCCCGACATTCTAGACTTATAGCAGCATAACTAACAGCAGGTCTAAGACAAACCTGGACCGGCTCTAACTATAAGCTTGAACATATAGGAAGGGTTTAAGCCTACTCTTAAACGTACAGATGGTGTCTGCCTCCCGAACTGAAACTGGGAGATGATTCCACAGGAGAGGAGGTTGATAGCTGAAAGCTATGGCTCCTACTCTACTTTTAGAGACTTTAGGGACGACAAGTAAGCCTGAGTTCTGGGAGGGCCGCGCTCCAGTGTGTTGACACAGTACTATGAGCTCTTTAAGGTATGATGGTGCCATTAAGGGGCTTGAAGGTGAGGAGGAGAATTTTAAATTCTATTCTAGATTTAACGACTCACTGCTGGAGCCTGGTAATAAGGAATTACAATAATCAAGTCTGGATGTAACAAAGGCATGGAGTAATTATGGTCTGATAGAATCTGATTATGTGGAAGTACTAAGTGTTTGATTCTGACACCATATGATAGTAAAAGGTCAAGTGTGTGGTTACAGCAATGAGTGGATTGGTGTACACACTGACTGAACCCAATTGAGTCTTATAGTGAAGTTAATGCAACACTATGGACATCACTATTATTCTAAACATGAATATTAAAGTCACCGGACAAAATTATTATTCGTTTTTAGGACTAGGCTTGATAACATTTTTGGGAGGGTCTGGCAGAACAAGACTTTCAAATGAGTTATAGTTTAATTTATGTTAAGGAGTAATTGATAAACTAGGTTTTAAAATGGCAGCAATTCCACCTCCTCAGCCAGAATCTCGAGGAATGTGAGTCTTTATGTGACTAGGGGGAGTAGATTAATTTATGGTGACATATTCTTCGGGAGGCAGCCAGGTCTCAGTGAGGGACAGTAAATCAATATGATGTTCTGAGACTAATTCATTAACTAAAACAGCCTCTGATGACAATGATCTTAGGTTTATGGGTCAACATTTAATTGTCTTGCTTTGTTTTGTTGTGACAGAGTTTGGGCTCATATTTAATTAGGCCTTCGTGTGGAATTCCATCGTCTGTTTGTTTAAATAATTGAATGTAAAGGGGGCAGACATGTCTCTAGGGGGTTGTGGTTGTGTGACTGATCTAAAAGCAGTGCAGAGAATTGTGAAAGACTGCCAATCTACGTCCTGGTCCCAACCCTGGGTTGTCATTTTGGGTTATATGAGTTATATTCCTAGATAAGAGAGCTGCTACATCCCATGATGAAAGCTGTCTCTCCTCAAAAGACCAGGTGTCCTCTAGAAAGTTGTCCAACTGTCTACAAACCCCACACTGTTTGCAGGACACCTCGACAGCCAGCGGTTAAATGACAACATGCGGCGAAACATGTCATGTCATCACCGCTCGTATTATGTTAAGTATAATGTAAGATTCATGCTAAAAGAGGAATTAAATATGCAGCAGAGGAAGGCTTGGTAATGCTTCAGATCTGTGATGAATTGTCTTGCTTCCCTTGAGCTTTTTTTTTGTATAAACAGAACGGACAAGGTTTATGAGGATAGATGTGTTTATATGAGTGTTTGTTTGGTTGTGTCTGGACAGAGCTGCACTCTGAGTCAGATGCAGCTCATGTGAACTGTGGCACAGAGTTTGTATTGCAAGTATGTGCTGCCATTTTCAGTCCTGAGTCTGACCGGTGGCCAGTTTAAAGAGCTGCTAGCTTGGGTTGGTAGTAGGATTTGTCTCCGGTGAGTTGCATTCTCAATGCTGATTGGCGTCTGTAACATCGCGTCACAAGAGTTTTCTTCTCACGTGTAAATATGTCAACTCAAGCGCCTGAAGTGAATGACGTGGATTAGGCATCTATTGTGTGGCCTGGTGCAAGTGATGGAAGATTCGTGTTTATACATTTCTTTGCATTGACTTTGTAAATAATCTCATTGTGAATAAAACGTGCTTGTGTCATGTCATCCATCTTTATTTACAGTCTATGATGTTGCTCTAGCACTCAGCTGTTACTGATGTTACCTTGCCAAAGCTTCCCTGCTACCCTGATTATGCATCTTGTAAATGATCATTCACATGCACCTTTTAATATAAGTTAATGGGTAAATAAAAAAAGTTAAACAGTGTCATCATTCTGTATTGTTCCACCAGAGAATAGAGACAGTCGTGATAAACAACATAAATACAGTGTTTATTATACTGTAACTCGTTTAAATAAGAATAATCTTGCCCATCATATCATTATAAAACCTGTATTAGGCCTATAATTACAAGACAAAGTTACAAAGTTTGTTAACTATAAAAGGAAAAAGTGTCCTTTAGAATCATGGGAATTAAGGTCCTCATTCTTATTAACCAAAAAAAAAATCTCTCATTTAACTTAATGCCACTCTAATGTGAGCTTTAAACGAGTAACAAAAAACTGCAGTGCAAACATGCCTAACAAGGTTAATCTAGAATAAAAACTATCACCTCTGCATATTTTAATATATTATTATTTAAATAATAAGTTCAAATATAGCCATTTGTAAGGCACATAAACTAAAGATATGATTTGGAGCTTTTGTGTCTTTTTTTCCATTCTCACGTCCTCAGTCTCTTCTTTGCCTACTCCTCTGTGTGACTTGGTGTGAAGATGTATCGCTGTCTATCAGCCCTGTGCCCTCTCCTCACCCCGACACCCCCCCCTGTGCCCTGTGTGCTCTGAGCCTGTTTGATCAGCGTTGCTCCCACGCCGTCTGTCTCTGCCAGAAACTGAAAAGTGATGTTCTGTGTGCTCACTTGTCTGTCATGTGATGCGTCTGTGTGTGTTTAAAAGGAGACAAACATGGCATCATAGGAAAACCCCTCTTGTCTTTGGCAAAATGCTGTAAACCCGCAGTGACATGTCGCCAGCCAAAGGCTACACACGCACATGCATGCTTGCACGTGCACACACAGACACACACAGCTGGCACAACACACATTTGGCTGACTCTCGTCTCTCATCTCGACGTCTGAGACTTCCTCTGAGAGCGACTGTTTGTCTCTGCTGAGATTACTTGGATTGATCAGCGCTGCCACGTCTGGCACTCCAAGTCTCTCTGTGAATTTCCCTCTGACATGTTTTCGCTCTCTCTAGTCCTTATTGGCTGACACGTCTCTACCTGCTGTTGCTTTCCGTTTGATTCTTCAGTGGGAGTTAGGAAAATATTAACCTACAAGCCTGGATGAGGAGTAGACACGGACGTAATTTGGGGGGGGGGACACAGGGGACATGTCCCCTGCGCTTTTTCAAAAGGCCGTTCTGGTCCCCTGCAGTTTTCACCGTCCGGAAACCATGTTACGCTATGGTAAACAGAGACTCGTCAGGCACTAGGACCAAGCGGAAACGGCCGCTCGAGCTGAAGCCAGTTTGCTTTCGTTTAGACCTGCCCACAAGTTCCTCCATTGGCTCTGCATTCCTTGTGTGATTGGCCGTCCCCGCTGTCACTCCATCAGGTTATAAACAGCACCAGGACGCACACCGGTCTGCCAGTTGGGGAGGAGGCCGTGTTAATCTTCCGCTGTAAGTTGGGCGTTTGTTTTGCCTGGGCCACGTCAGCTGGAAGGATTGTAATATCAGAGGTTTCATTTACATTAACGTTTGAATCGGTGTGTGTGCGTTTGGT
>CM028869.1:2853344-2919376 GCA_016801935.1 Platichthys stellatus
GTTGTTAAAAAAAGGCGCCAAAATTTCTGGAGGAAAGCAGAGGTACCAGCTTCTATCAATCGCTCTAAAAACCCCATTTCCTAACTTTAGCCACATAAAATATATATGCAGACGTTCAGGAAGAGCTCAGGATGCTCACAGTGAAGCCGGTTCAATGATAGGAACTAACTACAGTTTGGCCAAAAATGCTTCGGTTTCAATGGTTTGTCTCTCAGCGGTGTCAAATGTCACAGGAGCCGCTGCGGGTGACTGCTCTGCTCTGATTGGTGGGCTCCACCAGGCCCTGACAAAATTTCTTTAGAAATGTTCTAGTTGTTGTTATTATTATTATTATCATTATTATTATAACAGTAGAGCCTCAACAATGCAACGGATTTTAAAAAGCTTATATTTAATGCCAAAGAGATACACTTATTTTCATGTATTATTTTTTATGTTGAAAGGCAGCAACATGTTATGTTGTAAAACACTAACAATGAAAGATTTAGGGAAAAATACAATAAAACCTCGGATTACAAATGTGATTTTATACATCAATACTCATAATAATTGTGAAAAAAAAAGTTTTTTCCTCTATAACCGTATCATTAAAATTGATGATTGTTGCACCCCAAACTGTCCCACTGCTCATGTCATGCATCAATATATTTTTGTCAGGTGACGGATAGTAGAGATGCAGAAGGAGATCTAGGAGGAGAGGCTGGAGGAGGGAGAGCAGGAGAGGCTGGAGGAGATAGAGGAGAAGAGGCTGGAGGAGGGAGAGCAGGAGAGGCGGGAGGAGATAGAGGAGAAGAGGCTGGAGGAGGTAGAGGAGAAGAGGCTGGAGGCTCACAGGTGAGGTTGAAAGAATAAACATATGTTAGTTATGAGATTAAACATTGTGACAAATGTTAGGGTGATGATAATCTGTATCAGAGCTTTCAAAGTTCAAACATCAACAACAAAGTTCAACGTCATTATTGTAATTAATTAAATTATAAGTTGCTCATAGATATTCCACCTTTTGTTATGTCTATCTTAGCTGGATCAGCAGCAGCCAGGGGTCAGTGGATGCTCAGGCAATAAAGGAGAACAAGGTGGAAGAGCAGGGCCAGATCAGATAACTCAGCCATATCAGCCCAATCCAAAAGAAATAGCTGTTCAAAAACTTCTGTTTACCATATATTCCAAAAATAAGTGTAAAATTGGTGCTACTGAGATGGAGTGAAGTTGACTAACTAAGGTGAAACACAGAATTGGGTGATAATGTTTTGCTACATGCTTTACAACCAGACAAACCAAAAAAGGGAACAGTAAACTTAAAAGTAGCAACAGAAAACTAGAAGAACTACTAGAAAACACAGTGAACTGAAGAGTTTTATAAAAAAATATTTGTGTCCCCCCCACCTCTGAAATCAAAGTTTCGTCACTGGGAGTAGATACTGCTTCCAGAATGCTTGTGAGAGGTTTTAGGACAGGAATGGATTAAATGTGTAATTTAAAGTCATGTGAATCTCTGTGCAAAAATGTGTTCAAATGATTCAGCAGGATGAGTTGTGTCTGCCGAGTAGAGATCTGCCTAAATCATTACAACTGAAACTGCACAGATGTAGATTAGTGGGGGAAAATGACAAGTCCACTCAAATTCTGAGAGTATGTACAATATAAGTATGTGAATATAAAGATGGATCTCCACTTCAGCACCACTGCTATCTTTTGCATTCGGAGCCAGAATCCGCATGGTAGCGATCGGGGGATGCAGCCGCAGTAGTGAGGTCTCACCAAAGCTGATCCTCTGTATTTTCCCCAGAGGAGGTGCATGTGTGAACGCAGACATCGGAGTGAGGGGCTCAGCAGTCACTGAGGACTCTCTCCCCCGTGGCCTCCCTCTTCACTTTGAAGTGAGAGGCCGCGGCCGACTGTGGTGTATGTGAACGTCCTGAACGTGTTCACCCCCAGTCACAGATCTGTCTCTCTTTCATATTGCAGATGGACAGATTCCATCAGGCATTGTTAACTGCACCATTACTCTACTTCTCCAGACAGTGATGTCCTGTGTGTGGCTGACTGACCCAAAGCTCAACTGACCTAATTAATGACTGGGTAGTTTCAGCAAGTGAGGCTTTTCTGTTCATTCACCTCAATGATTTGTTTTACTGAAAAAAAAAACCTAGATCATACTGAAACACCAAACTGAAGAGTGTCATTAACCAGCAATCGCACAAGCAATATTAAAGTGCATGCTGAGCTTCAGGGTCACTTCATCTAACAAGCTGTGGTCCGATACAGTGCAAAGCGTCTCCATCTCATTTGATTAAGTTGTGTTAAGTCGCTCTCTCCCTGTGCATCAGTCGTACCTGGTTTGTTCCCTCTTCTCCTCTGTCTCCACACCCACCAGTAATAGTGAATACATGGCTTCACTCCTGTGCCAGCTGCTGTGTCATGCCGTCCATGCTGTAATTATCCAGACTCTTGTCTTGTTATCCCGCCCTCCCTGTGTTGTGAACCTCCACTGACTTTTTAAACTGCTCCTCTTCGACTCGGCCATCCCAGACTTCCTGTCGCCCGCTGAACTTTGCTTTTACCTTAACGGCTCCGTCTCCATGTTCCTGCTCGCCCTGTTTCACAGAGCCGTCGCTGGTTTAATGAGGTTAGTACAGGGTCAAAAGTGCATGCTGCCAGTGCATTTCAGGCGTCTCACAGTTAATAATAGGTGTTATGGGTGTGTTACATGAAATAAACCAATTAGAGTGCCATCTCCCATTCCCTTCTCTGCAGAAAAAATGGATCTGCTCATATGGAAGGTGTGCATGCAGATCACCTGTGTGTGTGTGTGTGTGTGTGTGTGTTTTGTTCTCTCACTCATGTTGCTCCATGTTACCATCTTAATAATGCGTCCTTGAAATAACACTGAACCTCTCTTTGACTTCTGACCAGGTTGTTAATGGTCAATTGCCCACTTGCACTCTCCTGCCTCAGGATACCAATGTACCATCCACACCTCGTGAGCTGGACATGGGCTATCAGATGGGTACATTGTGGTTTGCTTGTTAGCCTGCTCCAGACAATGGCTGAAGATCTAAGTGATGGGAGCGATATTAAAGCAGCTTACAGCAGAGTTTCATTGATGAACCCGATGATGACGATAAGAATGAGGAACCTGTTGATGTTCCTGCTAACCAAGACTCATTTGGAAGAGACATGTTTGAGGAGGAAGAGTGTGTTTCTGTCAGAGGAACAACAATAATTTACTAAGAAAATTTAATGTTTTTCATGTCATGTTTCTATCTGCTTTAAGACAGAGAAATATAAGTTTTTGCAGACAGCAATCCTGTCAGATCTTAAGAAAACCTGCAGGTTTCAGGAGGATGTTTTCTAACAATACTTGTTCTAATAGGTTTCAGAACATGGTTTTATTCGGCCCATTAAGTCTTAAAGGGAGAATCCAAATTGTTGGATTGTGATGCTGAATGGATTTATTCTCAAAATAGTCAAAACTGTTTATTCAAGAGTGTCAAGATTCAAGGGATCTTTGTTGTTACTGTACTGGTGCAAATACATTTTGTTTGGAGTGAACTTGTCGATGCCCAATTGGAAAAACATACAAATTAAGACTATAGCATAAGAAAAGTTATTAAGATGGCTATAATTAATGTCTTAGTCTCATCTCATTGATCACACTGTAAGACCCAGGATTATCTGCTTGTTAAATGAGTTTTGTAGAGCAATGCAGACACCACAGTGCACAACTCACCTCATTATATTGCAACTATTTAATGTAGCTACACAAAAGATTGTTACTTTTTCTTTTAACACTCGTGGCAGGTCATCCACTTTAATTTTCTTATTTCTATTCATGTCGACTACATGAGAACAGGTTGTGTCTATCAGAACAGCAAATGAAAAGACTCTTTCAAAAGGTAGCAAGAATGCATATTCTTCAAAATTAATGAATTAATGTCTGAGGAAACATGAAGACTGGACGTCTCTTTACAGATGTTTCTTTGGGTTAAACTAATTTAACCTGACATTTGAATCAAACACAGAAACAGAGACTGCAAATCTACAAAATCCTCATGAGAAAGCTGTGAAGAACAGATATTCAGACTGCAGCTATGGAAAAAAGCTGCATCTTCTGTGAGTTCAAGCCAAAATGAAAAAATTCACACTTCACAGAAGCAGAATCTGTTTGCACCCGTCCATTTAAAATATGAATATAATATAATATACTCCTCATAGGCGCAGACATTGACTGTTGACTGACTATTGAATTTAAAATGACAGAAGGAGCAGAGTGCAGGGAGGACTGTAGAGGGAACACTGACATGTCAGGTGTGTGTGACAGAGGCAAATGGTTCACGAGGCTCAAAACTGAAGTACGACAGCCGCACAGCAGAATAAGGCTAGAGATATACTTGCTGATGACTACGCGTACGTCTGCGCATGATGGCTGCTGCCCGTAACCTGCAGAATCCATTTGGAGTCTTGGTTGTGCACGTCCTCAGAAATGAACGCTACGCGTACACCAGCCTCAATATGAACTTGACCGCTAGGGGCAGTGTAGTGGTAGTATTGGGGTATGTGACAGGGTCAGGGGTCAATAGGCACAAAAGCAGCGACAACAATGGCAGAAGGTTTTGAAGATAAGCTTATTGACCAAGTCCGCAATTACCTGCATCTGTACGACGTGTCATTTCCCTCTTCACAGTGACAAATATGCTTTTCAAAATAGCTGGTGACAGGTCTGTTCCATTTTAAAAGTCAACTTGGAAACCTGCAAAAAGAAATGGAAAAAAGTCTGAGACCGAAACATACTGGCCATTGTCATGCCAATGCTTCATTTAAGGGCCCTGCAGAATTGGGCAGACTTTTGTTCTGAACTTTGAAAATTAAACTCCAACAATCCCCGAGAAATTATATTCTGGAGCAGTTTAGAAAAATGATCACTGTTTTTTAATCTTTGGATTTATTATATTTAAAGCACTGGCGTGTGGATACTAATAATAATCGTATAGTTGCTTTTTAAATGCGAATGTATCATGCAGCCTGTCAGCTCTTCTCGCCACAATTTATTGTAAATGGTGAATCTTTGTTATGTTCTCAAGGATTCACATCTACAGGTTCTGCAGTTATTGAACACGCCTTCACTTCCAGTCTATTCATGTTTAATATTTTGTCTTGACTAATCCTGAGAGCTTCCAGGAAGTCAATTACTGAGGCTGTGTACTAGCTGCTCTTGTTTACAGTAATTTGTAGTGATGAGTGTCAGTGGGTTCGGGAGGAAAAGCAGAGATTAGCCTCATTTCTTTTCTCTGCTATATTTGGTCTCACTCTGTGGTTTGCAGATTAAGAGTAATTTGCTAATTTTGTATTGTTTGCGTATGTAAGTCGATGAATTAAACCACAGGGGCCACCACAGGGTGTTTTTCCTGAATGAGGCTTACTAGCACATGGCAGAGGAGATTTTCATCTTATTCTATAAATTGGACAGATATTAATAAACATGTGCGAACTATGACTAAAGGAAAATAATTTAAATATTTGGGTGATGCATATGATGCACAAAGTTTAAACCTAGTCCAGACAAATGAGGGAGAAGAGATGCTGTGTCCCTTTCAGAGTAGAAATACTCACTGCTCTTTGCACTTGTATCTTATGTGCAACCAGGGTTTTTATACATTTTGTAAGCTAAATAAACCAAGTACATCTCATGATGATATGGTGATCCCACCGTCTTAAAACCAGGGAGAAGATCACACCTGTGTCATATAAAGTGAACCCAAATGCTCTTTTCTAAATGTGTGTCTTTTGAAGTTATTGAACGTTTAGTTGAGGCCTTAGCGCTCTCCGAAGTTTCTGTATTGATTGGTTTAGATTCAACAACAAAAGCCCCAGTTTTATTCTGTTGTGATAAGTTGTACAATATGCATTAAGTCTAACGCCATATGCAGCAGCACATGAGCAGCTAACAGACTCTGCAGTCCAGGAGGAGAAGTAGTGACATTTTGATGATAAAAAGTATCATAATGAATGGATGATTTGATCAGTTCAGTGATGAGTGAAACCACAGAAGCTCCTGCAATTTATGTCTGAACTCAACGGGATTTAATGGCTCATTCATTTATTATTATTGTTTATTTCCATCTGTTCCTGTGGCTTGTCTCATGTCACTGCTCCGTCATTTTTATATATTCCTCCCTCCTTCCTTTATTCCCACCTTCCCCCTCATCTACAGGGGCTCTCAGTTCTCCATCTTTTCTCTTTCTATTTATTTCATATCCCAGGGTTTTCGCTGTGGGAGACAGATGGTTGGTCCATCATGGCCGGACAACTAATTTCCTCTGATATTTACTTGTGTCACACACACACACAGTCACTAAAATAGGCTCTTCCACAGCTAATAACAGAATGTGTCAAACACTCACTCCTCACTTCCTGCTCCCACCACTAACACACACACTCACAGGAGGGTGACGCAGTGTTTTCATCAGTTGCTTTAACAGCAGCACCACACACTTTATGAGCTGTCGTGTCTCTGACATGACAAAAATGACTGATGAAAAACACATTAATGTGTGAAGAATCCAAGATTAATGCTGTATGCAGATTCCCCCTAAGGCAGCTGTGAGAGCCTCACATTGACAACAGAATGTTATTGTCACGATGAAGCGCTGTGAGCAAATACACTCATTGAGACCTGCTGTGTGTTTGTTAATGACGCTTCATGCCACTGTGATGTGTGTCTACTATCAGCAGGGGTCTTTACAGCCTCCGAGTATTGAGTCTCACAAAGCAGAAACAATAGTGTAGTCGGAGGTGGTGATGGAACACGTACAAATCTCATAATCTCATAATTTAACAATGACGGCGATTTCTCCTGCAAAGAAAACACACTCATGTATTGAATGGCAGGCGTTACATGCATTTCACTAAACAATGCCTCTCATAATTTGATCTGTCATATTCAGTCATATATGACAAAGAACAGCAGCGAATCTTTACATCACAGAGCATGTGACTCTTTGGCAATGTTGCTTGAGAATGAAGGAAACCAGTCAAGTGTTAACTCCCAACTAATTGTCTCACAAATCTTTTAAAAGGCAGTGCTGGGAAGCAGAGCTGAAAGACACACCAACCTAAAACCCACAAACATACAACATACCAATTAGCTTGGTACGACTACGTTACCTAGGTTGTCTAGCTATGAGTTATGACTCCAACACACTGTAGCTACAGAATTTTATGAAATATATATTCCCTGGGGGCAGTGTCTGTTAACGGCACTGACTGTCTCCCTCACCAGCGGTGTTTGTGAGAGAGACAGCCGAGGGGCAGGAGAGGGAGGGCACGTCTCTGAATGGTAGAGAATGTGCTGGTTCAGGGCTTCGGTTTCATCATGGATTTGATAATGAACGCATCTATCCAGTTTCACACTCACGAGTGGTCACTGGTGGTGGGGGGGCGGCCCATTGATTAGAGGGTGTTGACTTTCAAAGATAAACTGTTTATAGATGTCATGACATAGATTTTTTCCAGTCAGTTGGCTCTATGTAAACAGATGTGAGACTGTTGGAAACGCTGGGTGAAGCATGTTCAACCAATAAATGTAGATTTTGTATAAATTGAGATGTGATTTCAAAACCAGCTTCAACCTAGGGAGAGCAAAATATCTTTGTTGTGATGTCCACACAGGAGGTTTGTGCGATATCAGCAGTGTGCAATTTTAATTTCTAAATGAATTGTTCTGCTCCTTTTCAGGAGGAGGTGTGATAGTATATTATATATGTGACATACTTTTTCCATTATCTGAATTTTTTATAAAAAGAAGAAAAGAGAATTTAATCAGAATTTACTGTCAAACTTCTAACTTTTCCCCAAACTCACACTTGCAACCCCACACACACTAAGCCTGTGAATCTTTCATGTCTCTGCTGCCTTTTTAAAACTCATCTCATTTCTGTCAGAAGCCATGAATTCAATATAAAAGTTAATAACAAATGCTTTTGCTTCTCATTTTTGTTAAGTTTCAGGATGTTTGTCACTCTATGTTCCATAAACAAAAGCTACAAACCATGTCTCCTAGAAATGATGTCTCTCTACAGCTAAACTGCAACACTAATAGGAATTTAAAGAAATATTTGTCCTGTATTATTACATTACTGAAGATGATTCGGAAGCGTTTATCCAAAACGATTTACAATAAGTGGACTCACCATGAGGGTACAAACCCAGAACAACAGGAATCAAGCAAGTACAATTTTCTTCCAGAAAGCCAAACTACAAAGTGCTGTATGAAAGTGCCATATAAGTGCTACTGAAGTGCTCCTTTTTGAAGCCACCAACATTATGTTCAGTGGCTGCCTATGTTTGGGCCTGAGTAACACTGTGGTTTAGGCAACAAAGTACTTTTGTAAAGGTTATAGAACATCGTTGTTTTGGTTAAATTGCCAATCACAGTGAAAGCTGTCAGTCAATCTGCAGCTGACCCATGTGTAGGACAAGTGAAATCAGTGGTGTGGACAGGAGAAGGCTGAAACGGCTGAAGAAGGCATGTGAAGGATACCCCCTGGAGGAAGTCTGTCAGCACAGTCACTTTATCTTAGATCTAACGCAACTCTTTCTTCCAGCTGTGTTTGTGTGAGAGAGACAAGAAATCTGATTACAGAAACACAGTACGATAGTGTTCTCACCTAAATGACAAATAGTTTACGGACACATTTAACACACACACAGTCACCTAAACAGATTGACACACACACACACACACACACACACTCATTGACAGTGAGGACGTTCTGAGGTAATCTATATGTATATATCGTCTCTCTTCTCCTGAAGGTGCAGCCTCTAACAGCTCTTGTAACCAATCAGGATGTAGGAGAGATACTCAACAGATTTGAAATCAGGTTTCAGCTGTCATTAATCTCTGAACCCTGACACTAACAATAACAATACCTACGTAATTCAGGTGTTGATCGTTGAATGTTTGTAAATCTCTTTAACTGTTTAACCGAAATAAGAAACAACATTTGGAACAGTGGCCTCTGGTTAATACTGGGGCCGCTCCCTCCAACATCCTGAGACAAAAAGGCCTACATAAAAATGTTATACATAATTTAATAAGATAATAATAGTTTCCTCATACAATGTTCCTATTAGACCGTAAGCGCATGTGAGCATTCAATATAAGTTGTTTTAAAATTGTATGGTATTCCTGGTGCGGGGTGGATGTAGATGTGAATATGGATCCTGAACCCACCGGACCTGAAGCTGCTCCCAGCTCTCTGCGCCCTGGACACTGATTTGGAACAATGCATGACGAAAAATCTATGCAGATCAGTTTTGGAATGTGCAACTCTAAAGGCGTCATAGACAACACATCGAACTCTTGATAAACTGCCGAGCAAAACAACACGACCATTTGCTGTGGTCTGAAAAAATACCATCGCACGGAATCAACATCCATCTGATACACTGTCAGCATAACATCAGCATTACAAGCTGCTGAATTGGATTATGTTATATCGCACAGGTCCTTAACAAAATAGATTTCCTCCGTAGAGTTTTTGCATGACATCTTCTTCGTTCTCTGATAGCTTCCTGAATACCAGTCCCAAGAATTAAGATCATTTAAAGAAAACACTAACTTTAAACTGATGTGCAGTCGGGACAAGATGATTATACAATTGCATCTTTATAATATACTTTATTTGTTCAGATATAGATTTGTTCATAGATCAAAATACTCAACACTTTCATATATAAATGAAGATACATCAAATATGAATCAATTTGTCAATAAAGACAATCTTCAATATAAGAACTGAGTAAACATCATCATTGAGTATTAAATACAGGTACAAGAAATCCATACTCCACCCTCTCGTGGACAAATGGAACATCCCACCTGAGACCATACCAAGCCGCTCAATGTATAGGGGCTAAAAGTTGGCTGGAATATCAAACCACACCATAACACACAGCTGTTTGCAGGATGCATAGCAATGAGGTAATGTATTGTAAATCTCATTCTGATCTCATCCATCTTGTTTGTCAGAAACCTGGAGTTGGCGAGAAACAGACTTGGGAGCGCTGGTCTGTACGGGTTAGCCTTTGGCCTAGCCTTTAGCCTAGCCTTTGGCCTGACTATTAGCCTAGCGTGTAGCTTGGCTAGTTTCCCCTGCTTCTGTTGCCTCTCCTTTCACCTAACCATAGGCTTTTCCAGCCTGACTGTCCTAAACAGTTGCTCTTACTTTGCAGGTTATCAGTCCCGGTAGCAGACATTGAGGATAGTTTATAGAGACAGACAATTTTCTCCCCGATGGCCATTTGCTGTTGTTGGTCATAAAGAGACAACATAATTGATATAATACATTTTCATAAGCAGTTAAAAAGTCCTTGAAGGGATTTAAGTTTGTGTGGCACCTACATGGAGCTTGGCAATTGGTGTATAGTGGGGTTACCAAGCCTTTTTCAATGCATGCTATGGTTGGATACTGCAATTAGTAAAGTCAAAACCCTTGTTTTGTTATTGAGTTAGAGTAGAGCTAAGAGGAAGAGCAGAGGTGGTGTTAATTGTTGTGGTTTTTTCACCATTAAAGACCTATAATCCATTTCACAGTCATATGATTGAAGTTGAAGTTTGTCTGAGGAGGCTGTAGCTCAGGGGGTAAAGCAGATCGCCCTCTATCCTGCAGGTCGTTGGTTCAATCCCATTTTTTCTTTCGCAAGGTTACCCCAAATTAAATTACATCAAATTACATTTGTAAAATAAAAAGTGGTGCACATAGATGTACTGTATGAATGGGTGTGAATGGCAAAAACAGTACTGTAAAGCAATTGGAGGACATCATCAATAGAAAAGCAGTATATAAATATAGACCATTCATGTAAAACTATTAATTGCTTTAATCGTAGCGTTTCAATCATTATTTGTTAACAGAAAAACAAATTTTGCGAATAGTAGATTAATATTCTTGGCAGCTTTTGATTTCCTAACAGAAAGATTATTGAGAGCAGCATCTTTCCTTGACTATTAGCACCAGTTGTTGAGATATTGGTCTTTACAAGTGTTGACACGTTAACCTTGTTCTTGATTAACGAGTCACTGAAGTGCAATGTTGCATCCACTTGACCAAAACACTTGGGGTATAATAAACTGAGCATCACTGATCCTCAATACATCACGTGTGTTTGTATCTACTCTCTCACTACATTACAAGAGCAATAACACTTAATGTATCTGCTGAAAAGTTGAACTAATCCTCAGACACAGCCGCAGAAGTTCTTCATCTTCGATAAGATAAGAAATATTAGACTTCCTGTCAATGCATCACGTAACGTCTCTTGTTTAATACATAAAAAAGCCAAAGCCATGTTGTGGCCTCACAGGGGATATATGTCATACAACTTTTGGTCAGGTCAACTTGTTGCCTGGCAACTTCACTGCCAATAGACAGCTAATGAGGACATATGCAGAATGAATATGGTGAATGGTGCTTTATTTATCTGAATAGGTAAACCTTTTGTGTGCGCTGTTCCTACAATATTGTATCAGGTTACTTGCCTTGTGAAGGATTTTTTTGTTGTTTGGAAATATTTAGATATATAATGGTGAGATAAGAGGCAACGTTTTGAAGATGTTTTTACTTTGACGTAGGCTCTGTATTCTAAAGAGTGTTTACATTTTCTCTGTATGCCAGTTGTACAACAACATGGAAGAAAAGCAGACTTTTGTCACGGGTACACAGACACACACACACACAGACACACACACAGACACACACACAAACAATCAGTGACAAAGAAAAATTGAGTGAAGCTCTTTCCATCCTCAGGGAGGCCCTCGTGTCTTCAATGGAACATCAATCCACTCACAGCCGACCACAGAGGCGCTGAGTGGGAGATCGTGTGTAGGGGTAGACGCTGCGGCGGCGAGACAAGCTGATTGACCAGATACCCAGATCCATCAGGTAGAAATCATCAGGAGCTCTGTTCTAAAGCATTTCTCATCCCTCTTTTTAACTCTTTTCTTTCATCTCATCCATTTTATCTCTAATGCTCCCCTGTGTCTTCGCCCATCGCCACTTGTCTTTCTGCTCATTCCACCTTCCACCTTCCACCTCACCTCTGTCTTTTCTCCTTTGACCCACCACTTTGGCATCTCATATCCTTTCTCACATCCCGTTCTATGCTCCACCATTCCTGCAACTCTTTTTCTCTTTCCATTCCTCTCCTCTCCTTCTGTTATTGTCTTTTAGCAAAGTATCTCTGTCGGCCGTGGAGCAAGGTTCACTGTTCTAATCTGTCACTGTTGGCTGTCACTGCTTTTTTTTTCCTTGTCATTTTCACATCGTATGTCTTTTCTTCCTTGTTTCGCTTCTTCTCCTCTCTTTATTACTCCTTGGTCGTCTCTTCCACTTTTCAACCGTTCCATCTCCACACCCCTGTCTCCTTCACATCTCTTTTTATCGTTCAAGCTGATTCCTACATTCACTCTCAAATTGACTTTTTCTGACTTCACTTCCATTCTCTGCTTTTATTGTGACTTCCCTCAAGTCCTATTTATGTTTACCTTTTATTTTCTTTATCTCTTTGCCATCAAAAATATGACTAAAGTTTTACTTTGAACATAATAGGAAACTTATCATAGAAGTGTCTGTGTTTCCTCCAAAAATTACTTTGAAATCATATAGACAACACTGAGGATACATTTATAAATAACAAATGAAATGTATGAATAATGCTGTTTCATTTGGGCAACCTATTGCCACCAAACACCTGGAGCACTGACAGTTCACCTGCCAAACACACCTTAAATACCGCTTCATTCATGCCTTTAAATGATGTAAAGCAACATTTTGAAAAAAGATTCTCATAATATTTTAGCAATAAAATATCTAATCTAAATTTAAATAGGTTTAGCTTTGAGCAAGATGCCAATAATACATGCTTGCATGAGCAAAATGATAAAGTTAAATTTACAGGATCTAAGGTTGACCATGCTCAGAATCTTAGTTGGCTTGTTAACATGCTAACATTGGCGATAACACTAAATACTTGTCTGTGCTGACGTACCGACACACACAAACAAAGACACAACCTCAGGCTGGGTTAAAACAAGACAATTAGATATTCACCAACACAAATGTGTTACGTGAATAGGTGACATCCAGGCACAGGAGACACTTCAGGACGGGAATTCCGAGGAGGTGGAGTTTGTCTATACTTAAACAAACTGTGGTGCAATTACATAACCAAAACAGAGATGAAATGCATTTCCAATGAATGATTGTCAGTTTCCGAGCACCCTTGTTACCTAACATGGGAATTCCCTCAGATTTTGACCTTTTTTTAATATGTTCATCCTATAGCCAACTCTGAAAATGTTCACTCACATGATCAACATATCATTCAGGTTGCCTGTAAGATCACTGGTGTAATATACCTGACCTGTCTCTCACCTATGGTAAGACAGCTACAGCTCAGCCTGGACATCCTCTGGTGGAGGAGTAGATGACCAAAGTCTCAGTCTACAGAACAGTTCCACTGTGCTTATTTCAAGCACCACTTTACAAAATTTCCATCCAGTTGACATGAAAGTTTATCTCATTAGCCAGAGCAACGCTTGATATTATGCAACTGTCACAACACCCTAAGGAGTAAGGTATGTGCTTCTGCATTCCACTTCTGTAGTTGGATTATTCCTAATAGTGTAAAAAATGGCTTAAACCAGGTTGCAGTTTGAGGGGCCGCTTCAACCCTTGGGCACTTTGCAGCTAAAAATAGGAAAATTTTACATTTTTGAGTTCATCTCTCCTAACCTCTAGTGCTGACGTATTCTCTATCATGTTTAATTCATGAGGCACTATTGGAAATATCAGTGTGCTTGCTAGTGTTTCAATTATTAACAGTCGACGATGTCCGTGTGTGGCTCCCTCCATTTAGATTGAGATTCTTTGCACCGTTTATCTTTTTGTTGCACTTAAAATATGAAGCCTTTCCCCATCCATAATACCTTTCACCTTTATAGTATGGTAGTCTAACTGAACACCATCTAAGTTAAGCACACAATGGAGGCAAGCAAAACAAAAAAGAACAAGAACGTGTTTTCAACCGTAACGAATCAACTGGCAAATAACTTGAAGTCAATGTCGATGCTTCACGTAAAGTTTTGTTCGATGGGAGATTCATTGTCTTCAACGTGGCAGGCGTGCTGCTTATTGTAGCTGCAGATGCTGCAGTGGACTTAGCTTTCAGGTTATCAAATACTATTGAATCTTCAGCTTTTAGGTATAATTGGTGTTTGACCATGTACCATTCAAATCTTCCGTGAGATGCTGCATTGCTTGCTACGTAGATACACCAGAGCATGAGTTTAAATGTACAGGCCACAGTTTCAGACATTGCTCTCCTTCCGATTGATTTACTGTGAATCAGTTCTCATATTCATTCCATAATGAATATTAAATATTCATCTTATTATGAATATGGGGCAAAAATGATATATATCCCCAAAAATAAAAATGTATTTATATACATATTTTAATTATTTCAAGTTATTTACATTGCATTACACAAAATTTTGCTGACGCTTTTATTCAAAGCAACTTTCAACCATGAGGGTACAAACCAAGAATAGCAAGATCAAGTGGACAGCCAAACCAGCTGTCCACTTTATGATGAGATCCCATGAAACAGAGGTAATGTCAGGTATGAACAGGGTGAATATGTTGGCCTTAAGACTGACAGGCGACCTGCCCTGGACGTTGCTTGCCTTTCACCAGATGTCGGGCAGGCTTGTCTCCAACACTCAAAGGATAAGTGAAATAGATAATGGTTGAATTGATGGATCGTCAATATTTGTGGTTGATATCCAGCAGCACAACACAAACAAACAAAATGAAATCCCATATTCCCAATAAGAATTACTGATTAAGTCTGAGTGCCCTGCTATTTAATACGCCTCTTGGGCTGTGTGTTTTCTGTGAAAAGATTAGGTAAACCTCGAGAGTAATCATCTGTGAACAATTCTTAGGCCATAAACACATACATGTAAATGCATGTGTGCATGTACTCACACACATTCACACACAGGTTCTTCACAGCCTTGAATCAGAGCTATTAAGATAGAAACCAGATCAATGTTCAGGAAAACCCACAGTCAAATGATTAAAGGATTAGTGACAACACAGATTGGCCTGAGGGCTGAGTGGGCTAAAGAAAATGTTACAACTTGTGGTGGTTATCAGATATTTGCTCTGGTAATTTCCCCAAACCACATCTTACAAGTCAGTAGTTGTTTTACAAAAAAGCTGCCAAATTAGAAATAGTCTTTCTTCCTCCATTTTAAAAGCACAAACTTATTAGGAAAATACATCAGAAGGATGAAGTACACCCTGCGCGTACTGGATACCCCAATAAGGCAATGCTGACCGTATCCTGTTATAATGATGCCATTAAGTAGTGACGTAATTATGATGTCAGACAAACGCAACCTTTAAACAATACCTCAGGGTTTTGCTCCTATGATTTTGAGTTATTAAGGAAGAAAAATACTCCAACCCTCCACACAAATATTGCACTTACTTCACCTGATGATCAGAAATCCGGCTCGCAGTGCCAAGCTAGATTTGGTGACCATTATTGGACAACAGCAGTAAGAGGGAGGGGACTCCACAAAGTCCAATTATTATATATTATAAACAGACTCTCTGACAGCTGGAGTCTTAGATGTAAAAATGACATCAGAGGCTGTTCCAGTAATCAGTCACCCTAGAAATGCATCTCCGTCTCCAGCCTGTCTCTCTTCATCTCAGATCCCCTCCCCCACATCCCTCCTCCAGCCCGAGAGCTATCCATCATTTTCCATCATTGTCGCCTCACTCCATGATGCGGGTTTGTTTAGAAGAACCAGACACAGTCACTCTATCAATGTCCGTCACCTTATCCGTAGTATACTGTAGTTTTTGGCAGAACAATCAAGTTGAATCTTGTGTGTCTGTGTCTCAGCAGGAGACATTTTCTTTGAGAGACACATGAGAGGTTTCTGTGTGAGAGTGAACCCATGAACTATTTTCTTGCTATTCATATTCTACACTGCGTGCCGATATATATTTTTATTAATTGTAGGTTTCTTCATTATTCAGCCTGCAAGAGGCCATTTGGTCCTGAAAGACAAAGCAATGCAAACAAACACTTTTATAAATCATTTTAATTATTGATAAGAATGTGATGATTCTGTGAGGTGTGTGTTGTTGTTGTCTCTCCTCCTCCGCTTCTGTGTCTCCCTGTGCAGGTTGTGTGTGTGGCAGGGGGCGTGGCTGGTTCCTGGCTGCAGCAGACGAGGCACACCAGCTCTCAATCCACCTCATCATCCCCTCTATAAAAGCTTGGTCTGCTCACCCATAGATGTATATATAAAGGCTAGATGTCTAGTCCGCATTGCTGGCCAACAGAGTCGAATGTCCGCACATGGCGGCCATCTTGCCACAGGCGGCTCGCCCACCCATAACATTGTGTTGGTAGTGGTACATGTATTTTTTAAATAAAATAAAAATAATAATAATAAATGTATATTTGTAAAAGGAAATCTTATACCTATATAGAACACTATTCAGTTTTTTAGAAAATAACATAATTATTCATAAGTATGCAGAGTCATAACTACATCTCTGACGTTTATAACAAACCAAACCATTTACAAATCAGTTGTAAATTTAGCAAGTTATGGTTATTTAAAAAGTACGTACCACTACAACACAATGTAATGGGTGAGCGAGCTGCCTTTGGCAAGATGGCCGCCATTTGCGGACGTTCGACCCCTTTGGCCGAGACATCTAGCCTTTATATATATCTATGTGCTCACCACTACTGCACCAAATTATTCCGTTGTATACGGTAGAACATGTGCTTCAGCTATTCTCGACCCTCATGTCTTTCATGGATATCTACTAGCTAATGCATCTTCCTTCATCTACCTAGCCCTTCCATGTGCCTTGCCGCTGAGTCTCAATCCTTGTCTCATCTGGGATGTCCAAGCCAGCCAGCACCCTGCCGCCACAAGCTGCATCTGTACTTCTTCACAATAAACTCTGTTCCATCTCTAAACCATCGATCCGACGTCTGCTTTGGGGTCCTAACTTACAACTGACTCTAACAAAGAACACACTATTAGTCATACAGTTAACATAAAATCACACTTTGTTATCCATGACAAATCATAACTTAATATAAAGCTGTCACAGTTCAAGATAGGCACAAAATAACCCAAATGCACAACTCTGGAGGCAGGTGAAAGATTAAAGGTCTTTACTAGAAAAATGGTCACGCAAACAACAATCCAGCTGGCAGAGAAAAAAGGAAGTGCAGCAGTATATAGAGGTTGGAGCTTATGGAGACATGGTGAACAGATGAGTGGGGACTGAACTGATGGCAAACCAGACTGAATTAATGAATGAAATAAACTAATACACCCAAACCATGACAACAAAAATCCTTTGTATGAGCCTTGTGACAACTGAAAGAATACCTTTACTTTACACTGTGGGTAAACACTCCTGTTGGCTTGATATCTAGGTGCATTTGGCTGTAAACATGTTGCAGCACTGAAAGAGCTTCAGCTACTAGACGTGACAGAGAGAAGAAACAAGATGACAAGATGTTCAGTTGGTGTTCCTTGGTATGTTTTAAATAAATAAAAACACTGACACCGAATCTTTTTCATTGCATTCCTTTTTTTCTTCGTCGTCTTCTTCTCCTTTACCTCTCCTGGTGTATTGCTGTTTCCAGGCACATTGTCACCAACTTTATACAAACCATCAATGTGAATATCTATCACGTCACCAAGTGCTTTTGGCCACAAAGTGCTACTAATCTCTGCCTCTAGGCAGTCTTGTTAAAAGGCTCCATGAAAGTAAATGAAGTAGTAAACTAAGAATTGGATGTTCGCTTTAAAGAGTAAATTAACACACACTAAAATATAGTTCTCATATTGCTGCAGTGACCTTCGAGCGTAGTCCAGCGCCCTGTGACATCATGGCTGAATGCGAAACAAATGTCAAACTTAACCAGAGACAGAAAGTCATTGCTTCTCAGCCTTTTAACTTACCCTTATTAAACTGTAGTGTTGGTGTAGGCTGCTGCAATGTAACAAACATTGAATGGATGTATTTTTAATTGGACAAAAAAACGTTTGTAATTTGTCGGCCCATCAATCCGCTGGAAAGAACCCGAGCCGATATGTTTCTCATTTTCATATGACGATAAAATAATCACTTTATTATCCGTCTCAGTCTTCATCATTTATTCCCACACACACGATGGAATCCATTTCACTCCGGCCCTTGTTCGGTTGAGAGCTGGCGTTAAATTTCTCTGCACACAAATGAATGTATCACTTGGTGAGGATTAGTGTTAAATGGTTCTTTTCTGTTCTCTCCGTAGACTTAATAGAAAAAGAGAATTAAACGCCAACAACAATCTACACAATACTTAACCAGAATGGATGACACCATGTCTTGTTTTGTATGTGCAGCCATCTGTTTGAGTTTGAATAGAGTACTTTGACTGCTTACACACAGGAGAACACAGAGCTGCACACAGGCAATGTGTCTTCAATGGATTTTTGCTTGCCAATCACACGAATGAGTTAACCTCAGTTGTAAGTTCTTCAGCAGAGTGATAGCAGCTAACTGTGAGGGATGGATATTATAATGTGTAAATAATGATGTGACATCAAGCCAAAGTGAGCCGAGCGCAGGTTTGTGATGTGCTTGAATCAGAGGTAAGAATCACAATGAAATAAAGTATCTGCACCTTCTGCCATAGTAATTTGGCATGCGGGGCTGGAATTAAAGCCTTGGGCGCCAGTCAATTACCATTAACATTTGAAGTATATAGTAAGAGGTGTTTTTTTGTTTTTATTTAAGAATAACCATTGTTCTCTCAGGATGAGATGCTTCATAGCTTTATGCCTGGTGCTGTTGATTGGGGACCAAAGGAAATAACCTTCAACAAACAACATGGCTAAGCCTCTATATTTGTGAAGGAGATTTTGTCATTGCAATGTCTAATTTCCGAGATAATTTAAGTCAGTAACGTTACATTGTTTTGCTGTGAAAATAGAGGAAGGAAGCAAGCAAAGCCGTCCTCCATAGAGAAACATGAGTGGAAGGTTTTATGTAGCAGACGTCGTTGTACCATTAAACTGTCTTACTTTCCCGGATTTGGTTGGGCTTTAACCATTGCTAATTCTTTCAATGTAAATAATTGTAACTTTCAGGTGCTGACTTTAAAGGACAATAACAGTAGTACTGCTACCTCTCTCAGCATTTAAAAAGCTGCTCTGTCAGTGCATATTTTTCAATCCTAGGGATAAAATATGACATATAAACATTCATTATTCTTTATTTTCCTTCAAAGTGGTCCCACCGTGCAGCTGTTTCACTTCCATAAAGCAACACAGCAGCTAAAGCACTACCAGCTGATCCTGCTGGAAATGGTCACTGTCAGGTGTATTTCACTGCCAGTCTGAACATGCTTGATAGGATACTTTTAGTTTAGTGTGGATTACATTTAGATGGATCAATCAGGCATGGTTAACTTCTGCCTTTCCAGCCAGAATATTCTCCCTCCTACCCTCATATCAATCTCTCTGTGTCATTGAGTATATGGCGTGCAGTCATCCATCCATCCTTTCAAAGGGGAGTGAGTGAAGGTTGCAGCTGACATTCATCCCATCACAGTCACACTGTAAAACCGTGTGGAAAGGAGGCCACAAAAGGTGTAGTGAGGTAAGAGACATGAGCAATAGATAGTTATCGACCTACCTGCTTGTCTGTCATCCCTCTTCAAGCTCTTGATTAATATTTCATGACAATTAAGAGTCCGATAAATTCGACCTTAAAGCTTGTGAGAAACTAGAGCTTTAATTTTGATGCATACAACATTATTGTGGTCACAAATATATTTTGAAATCTTATTTATCAGATATTAAGGAACACAACAATAACTTGTTATCACATGGTCTTTTAGTTGGGGAAGTGTTGTAACATTTTGTTGTCGGAGAAATTTTGACCTTGATTTTGCAGTACAAGAAGAGACAATCTGAGCCATACGTGGATTGCATATACTACAATTACCACTGGAGCCATATTGTTTTTTCGTTTGCCACAAAAAAATGGATTGGAATGAACATTTTGTAAAAGTCATTTTGACAGTCACGATCAGCAAATCGCCTGATTATTCCATTTAAACAAATATCAAGCAATTGGCAGAGAAATCTAGATATTCATGGTGCCAAGAGGATACACCCCTGAATTCGGCCGATTGATTGATTGCAAAGAGATGTTGATTAAACTTTATCATCAATGGTTCCAAGATTGGTGATCACCTTATTGTTCCTCTAGCGCCATATTTTTTGTTTTAAATAACATGTCTCTTTTAAATTGATGTTTATAAAATTACACATTCATGTTCCCCACAGGATGAATTGTTTTCCCTTTGGTGATCATTTGACTTTTCATGTAGCCTCTCAGCAGTACTTTGGTTACTGACATTCCCATTGGCATCAGTTTAATAATTAAAAAATTCCATGTAAAAGCGACTTCAATATCATCCAGTACAACATCAACAGTATGTGCAAAATGTGGAGATTTCCTATATGTGTAGTACAGACTAAACCAACCTGCTGTCAAATTGACCCCAATTATTAAATCTGCTCCTGTCGCCATCACACTTCTCCTTGCCTGCGTCCTCTCTGCTGTCAAGCGTCTGTCCTCCCCTCTTCCCGACCTCGTGCCTTTCATTCTTGGCGTCTCCATTATTTCTGTCCCTCACCATTGAGATCTAACACGGTGCTGTCCTGGTGACGGATTCACTCCCTCCATCTCGCTCCTACACCGAGTCATCCGCTTGCACTTCCTCCTCGTCACCTCTCAAGCCCTCATGTGCTACCTCGTGAGTTTACATCATATGGAGTTCATATTTTAACAGCACGTGCTACTTCTTCTATTCAACAGTTAGAACCCATTTCTGTATATCACATTACATTACATGTCATTTAGCTGACGCTTTTGTCCAAAGCGACTTACATTTTTAGTACACTCAACATTTATGAGGGGCCATTTAGGGGTTCAGTATCTTGCCAAGGACACTTCGGCATGCAGATAGGGAAGAGTGGGGATTGATCTGGCAACCTTCTTGTTGGAGAACGCCCACTCTACCCCCTAGGCCACACCGCCCTGTATATGGTTGCAAGCAGGACACTATGTTTATTTGTTGCATGTCCCGATCAGTTAATGGCAGTGGAGTACTACAGCATTACCGGCTGATTTGTATACAACCCATATGGACAGTAAGCTGTGCATGAATCATTCATGTGCTGCTGCGGATGGTGCCGGTATCGTCTCAGATCCCACAGCCATCTGGTTCAAGTGAGAATTGAGGGGATTCAAGTTGCTCACTGAAACATCAATTTACATGGATAATGCAGTGGTGTCAGGTCAAGGCCAAAACAAGCCTCCTCCGTTAGTTCAAACACAGTAACAACCACATTATATCTGTATATCTTCCAAAAAGAGCTGTACATGCAAAACACATTATCTGCACTTTGTAAGTAAATGGAACTAACTTGAAAAGAGCTTTTTGAGCAAACCATATACGTTTTTTACAACCAATACATTCATCATAATCTGATGGTGAATAGACAAATTGTTATTTTAGAGAGATCATTTAGTGTTTATTTATCCTCTCCCACAGGCCCCTTTTTCATCTATTACCTTGAATTTATTCTCGTTATGCTGTTGCCCTTCGTTTTTTCTACCCTCACTTTTTACACTTTGCTTTTTTTTTCTATTTCCGTTCTTTATTAACTTGTGATAAAGAAAGAGTAGCATTCATATTGTCTTGACAACCTCGGAGGAACGCTGGAGGGCTTTCCTTTCACACATGAACAACGCCGTGGGAGGTGGTAGGCAGCAGCACATCCACACTGGTGTCGGCCTTTATCACAAATAGCCTTAATGACCTCTTTGTCTGTGACACCACACTGAACTCCGGAGAATCTCCCTGTCTGAAAACCGCCTTAGATGTACAAACTGTTGGGATAGGAACCACTGACCCTCATATCATTGGATGACCCTCTCAACCACAGCACATTTGACAAAACACATTAAAGGGCTATCAGTAGATCGAGAGGCAACATGAAACGTAGTCCACAGAAAGATACTAATTTGCCAGGAATGATGCAAATTAGTACAAAGATATTCTGCATTTGCTGAAAACACTTCCACTTGAATAGTTATAGAGAGATAGTTAGTGACTGGATAGGGAGAAGTCAAAGAGCTGATGTTTATGGTGACAAACGCAGGCACAATCCCATAAAGGCCTGATCAGTTCGTCTGTTGCTATCTAGCATGTAGCATACATAACATCAGTGCAGCTGCTATATTGGCCGAAGAGTAAGAAATTGAAATCTAATAGAAAACAAAAATAAAGTCATAAGTCTGCGTGTGTTCGAGTGCCGCCTAGGCTGAGCTTGAGAGAGAGAAGGGAATATTTCTCTAAAAAAAGCCAACATATCGACCTCAGCAAAGTTACACGCAAGTAAAAGAGGAAAGAAAGACAACAATCTCATTCTGTCTGTCAGTAAACTCTGTTAACTCTCTCTAAATGCAGCAGACGATTTTCAGAGAATACTGCACATGACCTCAGTTTCTGCCAGCTCATCCAAAACAAATCCTTTCACATGATTTCACACTACACTCACAGAATTTTTTGGCCTAATATGATAACTTCATGTTTTTAAATTACATATACTGAGTGTTATTTGGATTGGATTTTTAGGTGAACTATCCCTAAAAATCTGGCTATTGATACAAAAAGCAAATGTCCGACAGAGATGAAGTTTGAAGCAATGACAATTCTAAGGATTTGTTTGGATAGACATATTGTATAGCAAAGCAATCTAGGTCTAATCAAAATCCACGATCATGAAGTGGCTGCAGCTGTGATCCTGGATCTGCAAATGTTAGAGCAGAAGGACTAGAGTCCGCAGAGATACTGGAAATAAAAAAAATAAAAAACGAAACCTAAATATTGGAGCGAACAGATAAAGAGAGGCAGAAGACGTCATCATTCAGTCAGCAATGCACACACTGCATCTCCTATACCTTGCACATGTTTAAAATAAAAACATGAATATATGAACCTGTGTATTATTTGAATAGATTAGTATTGAATGCACAATAACACCCTAGTTATGTTTATACATGGAACTAGGCCCAGTTTAATATAAAGCACATTTTTATCCAATATATATAGTAGGGGGTCCCTGCTCCATCTCTCCATCAGTGTGAGGGTCCTTGGCCTGACAAACGTTGAAGACCCCTGATCTAGACCTATAGCTGTAAAGCCAAGAGCTGGTCCAAGACCGACTAGAATGAGCTCTGACTCCAAACTTGCTCAATCTTTTGCTGTGTTTTATTTTTGCCCCATATAGCAGGCCCTTACATAAGTTTTAACGTAATGTTTTTGAGCTAATGCTGGATGAGTGTGACAGGTTTGGAGATTGAATGAAAAAGATTTGAGGTGAAGTACAGACGTTGAGTTGAATGAAAGACAGAGTACACAGCCTTGTTTTGGCATCGTGTCCCTAACTCGATCGGAGCGTTCTGCCTATAGATGTTCGAGCTCTGCTGCTGCTGTCAAATATTTTCAAATGTTCAAGCTTTACACATTCATCATGTCAAGCTAATGACTGTGAAACAGGAGAGATTTGTGCCATAGTACTCAAACGTAATCAATGTGAGATAGTCCTCTTCTGGAAAAGAAAAGAAACGCAATGAAAGATCACAAAAAGTTTGCAACGAGGTTGAGCTGTCAGAGGGGTGACGTCAGCTGAGTGAAGGGCCCTTTGAGGAAAGCTATAACAGCTTGTCGTGTGTTTGTGTGCGTGTGCCAAGCGGAGAGTGGCTCCTGTATTATTGATTGGCTATCGTTAGAGAATGAGATTGAGAATGACAGGTACAATTTAGAGTCTGACGACAGACACGCACAGGTTTCACAATACGAATATGCACGGTTATATCCATGTGTGTGTCTGTGTGTACATTGTAATGTCATGTTTTTACGTTCGGGAATGTAATGTGTGTAGAGCATGTCTGATTTTTTGTGTGTGTATTAATGCTGTTCAACATTGATGTGCACCGTTTGCATGTTACTTACAAATCAATGTAAATATTGTATGTACCGCACACAGTACATGCATGTAACTTGTGAAGTCGTATTGAAGTAGACTGTCGACAGTGGAGTGTGTCAGAGTTGCGAGTGGGGGAGACATATGCGTGCTGTGTCAACATGCAACTGTTAATGGCCTTTAAAAGCATAATGAGATGGGAACATTTCAGTCAACTGTGCTTTAAATCTGCAGAAAAGGAGTTAGTGTTGAGAGAGAAGTTTGGATTGGAAACAGTAAGGAGAGAGAAAATGGTAAATTAATGCTTAAAATAAAAACAGGGGTCTCTTGATTACAATGCTTTAAAAAAAACTGAATGTTTTCATTCCAGCTGTGAAACTCACCGTGTCTTGCAATGTTCTCCAAAGCCATTTTCAGACATGAACTCTGGAAAATGCACCTGTAATGGGGTTTCCCTTGAGCATATGAAGAACCCAGCAAGACATTCTCCAGATCAGATGGGTTCACACGAAATGAGAAATCTCCGGTGTGTTCAGGTGAGGGGTGACGCAGCAGGCAGGAGGCAGGAGGCAGGAGGCAACAACTGAATTCCACTACAGTGATCAACTGTCAACATCAACACGAGCGTTAGCCCCTTCACACCAAAATAATCGCTTTGTCTGTCCAAGTTGACACCTTCATCTACATCTTGTTGTTTTGTATGGCGACTTTCATCCTGAGATATTCGGCTTCTCTCTTTTTTCAGGTTTACTTTTAAAATATTCCCAATTTGGTCTATGTACTTACATTCACAAATTCCACAAGGGGCCAGTGTCCTGATGACACAGAAAAGGACCAATATTACACTGTATAGGAACTGTGAAGCTGGTTTCTAGTCACACTGATCTGACTTATTGTTCATGTGAACATCTAAAATACAGTGGTGGGATAGAGTGATGGACCCAACAGTCCCCTGGAAGCACCACATTTCACACATTCATAGGTATCAGTTACCTATGCCTGTTTTTATTCATCAAGATCCATGAAATATTCCCTGGAAAAGTAGCAGAAGTGTCTGAAAATGTCCTCGCAACAGGTTTCATGTGAATCTGAAACAAACCTCACTATGACAGCTGAATACCCCGATCGCTACCGGCAGACTTCAAATGACATCATCAGTGCAAGATGGCAGGATTTCTGTCAGAGATATTTTGACTTCATCTCTAGATAGTGGGAGGAGGTGGAGACGTGTCGTCCACCTTAAAATCCAGTCGATGTTCATTACCAATATATTGAGCACTGCACCATTGTGTCAGGCGCTCTTGTAATTGCACTCATATGTCTAAGTATCCTTGTTAGCGGGCCCTCTCATTTTGTACTGCTCTTTGAAATATATTGGCTTTAAATGAATTGTCACACTAAGTTATTTCATCGTCGTGGAAAGTTTTTGCAAACTTTGACAAAGTGCACCGTGAATCGTTAGTGACTCTCACAGGATCCTCTCTGGAAATATTCTGCGCTGCTTGAGACGGATACAGGCAGTTATTTCTGTCACATTGGGAGCCAATTAAATCCGACTGTAAGTGTTTAACATTTTGCTGGAGCATATTCCCTTCTCGCCTCACACAGCCGCACAAAACAACCAGCTCGGAAACACGAGGTGTCACAATACCAAATATATAAAAGAATTAAACTTTTTCCTGCTGTTCACATTATTCCAATTTGACCCATAAATGAACCAGCTTGATGTATCTTGCTGTACTGGGACCTTGCACTGACTCAACATGTTAGATTAACGCAGTTAAGCTCGAGAAGACTTTCAAGAAGTTTTGCAGCAGTTTTTGGGAGCAGGTCTGTTTTTCTAGGATTCTTATTTTTAAAAGCCTGGGTATCAAATAAATCAAACTTCATTGTCTCTGTCTCATAACACATATGCAAACACAAACACAGTTTTACCTTTCCTGCTTAGAGTGTTGGGTCGGGTACTTCAATTCAGCATTTCGAAGCTGCATGTAGTTTTACCACACATAAAATTTGAGGTAAACAAGCAACTGACAATGATGATGTTGCAATTCAATATCCTGTGCTATAACTGCAAGGCAACATTGCTGGATGGATTATCCCTTTTCTTACTTATGTTGCCAGAATCGGAATTAAAAGAGTCTTTCTGAGTTATAAACGGATATTTGCCAACATTTAAATTAAATCCTTTTCTTTGTTCATTACTCTCTCAACACCTATTATGCTGCACTTGAAAACAAATTCGGAAATCATTGTCTCATTAACTTTCAGACGTCGGTATATTCCTATTTTAACCGGAATACTATCACTCTCTGCTGTCTCTTTATACTGTGTTTTACATGATCTGTCACTGAGCCATAACCAGTTGGGACGAATGCTGGAAAACAGTGCACCACAAAAATTGAAAAACACAGCTAAAGTTTTGTGAGTATCTCTTAGCAATTGGTGGCAGTGATATAAGACCTTTGGAAGAATTACAAATAGTAATCCTGTGAAAAGAGACAGAAAGGGGGGTGCCAGGAGTCTGCGTTCAGAGACTCGTGGGAGGAGGACATCTGTTCATTGGGGGCGACTGTGGCTCAGGAGGTAGAGCAGGTCGTTAACTAACCAGAGCATCATTGGAAGTGTCCTTAGGCAACATACTGACACCCCAGTAGTGCCTTGACAGCTGTGCCAGCACTGTACGAGTGGTGAGGAAGAGATGGCAGCACATACTGTAAATTCACTGTATGAACGTGTGTGAATGGCAGAACTGTACTGTGTAGAGCTTTGACTGGTCATCAAGGCTAAAAAAGCACTTGGAAACAGATCATTTACCGTTAAATATGAACTTATTAAAGTTACTGATTTGGTTAAAATATTTAAAGAAAAAAAAACATGGCACTACTACTCTTCACTCAACAGTGAAGATTTGGGGCAGTAACAACCAACTAAGCATCTGGATGAATAAATAATAATTCCACTGCACAATAGAAAATATCTTTGAAACCTGATGTAGTCCACATTGTGACTTAAGGTAAATATTGTACAATAATTAGCAGTTCCTATTGACTGTTGTGTCGCCGACCAGGGATATTACTCCCATGAGCCAGTGGGGAAGGCTAATAAAGAGTGAGGAGAATGAATGGATGGATGAATTCGCTATGTACCGGTTGAATTTGACAGTTTTCACCTTTGATCCACGTAAATCTCTGGAGACACTGGCTGCGGTTGCAACGCATATCAGCTGTGAGTCGGTTGTCTGTTGTTCACACGAGCTGTGTGTCCGCTACTGGCGGCAGAGCTGCTGGTTTATCTACTGCATTTCCTTCAATAGAAGTCGGATTATGTACTAAACTAAATGTCAGGACTCTACGGTGTGAAGATGCGCATCTTCCAGTCTGTCGATAACAATCAAAGCCCCGTAGAACACACTGGAGTGCTTCTACTTTAAAACGGGTTCAGTAAGTGTTGTAAATACATTTGTGACATAGAAAGATAAACATTGCGTTTCACAGAAGATTAGACACACCGAAAATTATCTTTTACCAAAGCTTTAATGTTTATCTGAGGAATTTATGTCCCAAACCTTAATAGTTGCAAAACTTTCTGTATGCATTTCAAAATAAAAGGACTCCGGTGTTTCAGTTGACCAAATCCATCATCTTTTTTTCTGAAATATTTGGGGGAGCAGAAAATGTTATAGTACTGGTATTTATTTGAGTACACAGGAAAGGAAATAGTCACATTTATGGCCATATTCAAGTCGAAGTCCATATGTAAAAACATTTTTCTGCAGTAGCAGAACTTAGAATATATTGTTGACCTGAAGCTTAAGTATATATAAATTAACATGAATATTTTAGATAATATATAAATAATATAAATAGATAAAGTTGCACAACTGACTTTCTTTGGAATCGAAAAGTGATCTTGGGCTCGAAATGTTTGGTGACCACTGCACTAGACTATGTATGCACCTCTGATCTGTAAATGTACATGTTCAGTCTGTACAGTATGTGTAGATGTGTGTGTGTGTATGTCGCTGCAAGTCGACGTCTGTGCTTGTTCGTTTAGGCACAGTGTGTGTGTGTGTGTGTGTTCAGATTGCGTGGGTATGTGACTGTATAGCTATTACTATGACAGATTGACACAGGGGCTGGAATTGGATTATTTAGCAGCAGGACTGATTAATTACTCGCCTCAATTAGCATGGCCCCTCATTAGTGTGTGGGTTAGCTTTGTGACTTCCTGTGTCTGGAGTAGACAATGTCTCCACATCTCACACATCCCTCCGTGTCTCCGTCTGTCTCTCCTGATTTGTTCAGCTCTCCGTCTCCTCTAACACAGTGTTTTTGACTCTTCCTTTCCTCCAGTGTGACTTTAACCAACATCTGTTAGTCAACTTTGTATGTGTAAGTGATGTCTGTTTATCCATGTGTAAGGCCATCACTTTGTGTCTCAACTTGTTTGTCTCCCTATTCTCCTTTCTAATTAAGGGGATGGTGTGTGAAATCCCTAATTGCTGCCTCTTTGACCCAGCTAAGGCTTTAAGGGGATGTTTTTGTCTGTGTGTGTGTGTGCATGGGCATGCATATGTGCATGAGTCAGACATGGAAAGAATAAGTTCAATTAAACCGAGCTTTTGAGCAACTCCTGCCAGTCCTGTATCTACAGTGTCAGCTTGTGTGTGTGAAGTTTCACTCATTCCAATAAGGATGAAAACAAAGGAAAGCATTTGACAACGTCCTCATTCACTTATTTCAGCTGGCGTCATGGAACGAGTGGATTCTATCACATGGCATTCTTTCTTACTATATACTCTTGATTACAACTGATTAGTGAAAAGGCATTTTCAAATTCGGAACATTTGCAGCAGTAGTAGCGTATTAGCATGACCAGGTAATCCATCAAAAAATAATATTAAAATATGTGAAGGAAAATAAATATATTATAATGCTCGGTGTCAGATCCAGGAAAAAAAACCTGAGAAGTAAGAACCTTTGTTCAACAGTACAGAGAACTACATCTCAATGATCCAAGCTGTGATGGGGAAGCTCCTTCAAACTACTATTTTTAAATGGAGGTGGTTGAATAGCTTGCTCCTGGAAACATTCATGATTATGAAAACTTGGCCACTCAAAAGCTGCTACTGTAGTCAAAGGAACCCCACTCAGGAGTGTTCCAGGTGATGGGGCTATCACTCTATGTAAAAATTAAGTTTGACATGACATCCAGTTTGTTCAGATGCCTTTGACGAGGTTCAAACATCGATAGAGTTTGTGTGAGAAGAATCAACGCCGGTGTAGATATGAAGTAAACACATGATCTCTGCAGCAGAATTTCTACATTATGTCCGCTCCCATTTCTGCAGGTCATGTCCGAAAGCAGCTCACATAATTATAGTTGCTCCACCCAGCCTCAATCTCAACATAACTCTCATCAGCCACAAGTGAAAACATCTACAGTATGTGGGTGTGCAGGACTTTGAAACTACTGCTGTTGCTAGATGTACCGTCCCCACCTCCCAGCACTATTCATGTATGAGTACAAATCAGAGCACAGTCACTCTTCTATTCAAGAGTTGGAAATTCATCATATCCTAAGATTTAAAATAACCTGCACTGCTGCCTCTGTAACTCTGAGTTTACCGGGATCTATCCTCACTTGGGACTGGAAGCCCCCGTTATCAGCTCAGCTGCTACAGCCTGTCTCAAAGCCCTGTGGTTGAAGATAGCAAAAGCCACAGAGGCAATCATGATGTGATGATTCTGTTGCACAGAGGTAGCTGCAGAGAACAATACAAACAGAGCCTATCAGCCTAGTGCTGTACTGACCTGAAAGAAACACATCCAACAAGCAACTTACACCTTCACAAACAGCAACCTCTAATGAATCACTGTCCAATAGTACATCATCGGCACTAGAGTACAGCTGTACTTGTACCATTATGCGGTGTTGCCAAATTTATTGTTGCAAATGAATCTTGCTTTGTAAATAACTGTTTTTGCACAAAGAACGACAAAGTTGACTTAGAGCTTTGTTTCAGCTGGAAATTAAAACTGTAATGTGACCATGTCAGCAAAGGAAAAGTCATCACATCATCATCGAATTTGTTTTCTTTTGAATAATGAGCACATTATAAATACAAAATAAGGCACACATGAAATAACATTACAGAAACAAACAAAAACCAACAGTTATGCACTACAAGTGGTTATATTTTTGCCGGCAAACACATGCCCACCGTAAGTGAGTGGTCACATGATGTCTGTTTATGGACACTGATTAAAACTGAGCGGAATCAAAATACCCACGTGAACAGAAAATTTAAGTTTGAAAATGCTGTTTTCAATGAAAACTTAATAGTATGGATGACTAATACTTTAAGGATCTTAACTGTAGCAGATTCTCCCCCATCTAGAGCAGGGAGCTTGGAATTACCGTTATATTATCATATTAAATATCGTATTGCATGAAAATAACACTATGTTACCAGACTGTTGATTACTTTATATTGCTTCTTGACTTGCCTTCATTTACTGCAGATTTATCGGCATGATTATGTTATTTGGTTTTCATTGTGAGTAATCCCTGCAAAGTGTGCCAAACATTTGGAGGGGAGGATGCAAACCGTTTATTTGTACATCTAATGCAATTTACTGAGACTGAAAGTCTTTGTGGGAAATTTAACTGCATGTGTAATATCTGGTGAGGGAGAAGTATTAATCAAAGCAGGTCTTAATCAGACATCTGTTCAGAGACTGCAGATCTGACAGCTAGAGGGAGAAGTCGGGCAAAAGCAAACTCAGAGCATTCCCAGAGAATTTTCTTTTTTTTTTATATTGAACCTGTGAATAATGTGAACACAGCAGCTCAACAGAATCACACAATTTTGGATCTTTGATGAAGCTGTGACTCACAGCCAGTCAACCCTATTGATGTATACTGAATAGAACCCCCACCCCCTGCATGGCCAGGACCAGGGTTCAACCTATTTTCTGCTTCTACCATAGCACACATCTATAGTCGTAAAGTAAAATTGCTCTGTATGTAGATATGAGCTGAATCCTAAACTTTCTGGTGAGCCGCACAGAGGCTCAACTCCACAACAAAGGCAGAAGGACAAATTCTGTGTAGGAGATAAAATGTCCTATCTGTCTAGTCTCCAAATATTTACTGTAGCATCCCGGGTTGGTTATTACTACATCTCTTATGCAGTTTCCTTAGAATATTGCAGCTCATAAATCTCTGTTAGACACATTGATTCAAACACACTTATAGGTAAACAATGGCACTGTGACTACATTAACATTAAAGCACACATTCTCATGTCAACAATAGATACAGCAAAGCAGCCTATCAATCAAAGCAATAGTTTAATGCAAAAAAGACAAGCACTAACACACACAGACACACACTTGTTGGAAAAAACCATATACACACTGCAAGTGGTGACAGCCTTACAAAGTGGTTTATTGTGGCAGATAATCGCTTGTTCATTGTGGATGAATTAATTTATGTATGGATGAACAGATGGATGTATGTGTGGATGGATATATGTGTGGATAAAAAGATGGATATTTGTATGGATGAATGGATGATAGCTCAATGTGTTGAACATAGAAAGAGGGAAGTGTGAACACAGAGCGAGAAAGATAAGGCATTTGACAAAATGGCTAATGAACTGCATTAACTGTGGATCATCTGGAGCGAGGGCCAGACAAACACAGAGAGCGAGGGGAAGAGAGTGGGAGCGGGTGACAGGATGCAAAAGGGAGAAGGCAAAGCGAGATGGTGAGAGACAGACGAGGAGATATAAAGAGCGAGGGAGAGGTTGGAGATGTGGATAAAGACCAGACATGAACCGTGTTCGTGTTTTTGATGAACCACGTGTCCGTGTTTCCTGGATCCGCCTGCCTCTGAGCTACTTGTTGCCTAACTACACGCTCTGTTTGCCTTTGAGTCAAAGCAGCTGGATCTTCACACTTATCTCTGTAGTTTCTTCCACTTTGCTATGAAACACAATTATCCATTAAGTTGAGCCGTTTCAGTTGAATTATTTCTGTGTTACATGGAGTGCATTAAAGATGAGCAAGCCAATGAAGACTAAGGCATCAAATATAATGCCAGCTTTGCTCGCTAGTGATCTTCATAGTAAAGAAACGTTCCTTGGTTATATGGGCAAGCTGATAATGAAATTTGATTGCACCCTCTGCTGGATCCCAGGGCAAACTAGACTGTCAGATGTTGGTGCTTGTTGAACGTGAATTTCCATCAGATCAGATCAAATATTGACATTTCTTCACATGTTTGCTTTAATGTTCGAGTTTCAAATTAAAAAAGTTACAGCCCTCCCTGGCAAGCATGGCTTTGTCCACCACAGTATATCCAGGGCGAGTTAGGAGACCAGAAAATGAATTGCTGGTCTAGATGGTGTGAGGGTGGGATTATCGTGAACGCTTGTGATTGGATCACACTTTACCACTCTGTGTGATCGGGTATCTGATGATGTGTGTGTGTTGATAATTTGGAGGTGGCTACAAACAAACCAACGTGGGCCAAACAGAGAAGAAGAAGAATACATGATAATTCACCTTGACATTGGTCGGCACCCGCCAATAAACCGAACAAAGCAGTAGAGGAAGTTTAAATTGTAGAGGGTCAGCAACATGTGCTGAGTCTGTGTAGGGGTGTCTGCATGTCAGCCTCATTAGGACCAGGCTATTGTCCCTGAGGTCTACTGGTCCTGACAGGACCAGGGTTTGTAATGGAAAAGGTCCTTAAGAGGGGACAAAAATTAGTGCACACACACACACACACACATTCCATCTGTCCAAATTTCACTTTCACACACTTCCTGCTTGACTTACAGTTAAAAGACTCACTTTTGAATAACTGGAACGTGTCAGTCTGTCATGAAAGGAAGCATGGGTCCGTCCATTCATTCTCTCAAAAATGGAGTAACCTGCTTAGCAATGCTTCCAGATACTGCAGCCCGGACAGGGAAAAGTGGATTAGATGCGCTTTACTTCACTTCTTGATATGATTTGCATTCAGGCTCTGGTTAATCTCCTCAAGGAGCATATGTCTGCATGTGTGGCCACATGTGCTCCATGGCAGATTGGATCCAACGATGCTGACAAAATGTCAACATCAAGGTTTCACATTATATGGTGTCATCCCCTCTACAGGCAGCACTTTCTCTGAAAAGCCAGTGAAGGCTACACAATGTGTGGTCATTCTCCCAGTAGCTTGCTTTGTAACAACCCCAGAAAAGAAGATTATAACCTCGTATAACCTCCTCACATATTCTACCATCATGACAACCCATTTATGCTCCTTTCGTCTCTATCAGACACTGAAACACCTCTCCACAGAGGGATCCCTCATATGTGACACTCTCTGAGGTATCATAATTGTATCCCGTTAACAGGATTTTTTGGGGTCGTTTTTTGATTACTGTTGTTGAGGGTTAAGGACGGAGGATGTCACACGTTGTTAAGCCCTATCAGACAAATTGTGATTTGTGAATATGGGCCAATACTGAGCAGAGGTTTGTTCAGAAATAAATTCTCTGTTCATTGTCCTTTGAATTTCACTTAATTATGTCGCTTCCACCAAGAAGTGACATCATGTTGACACAGTCCTCTCATCCTATGGCAGGACCGGAAACACTCTGAGCCAACATCTCTCATCTCTCCACTCAATGACTTCAATAACTCATCCAACAACATCAGATCAATATCTCAATACATCTCTAACAAGAAGAGATCTGAAGGAGGTTGCAGCACAGATTGTGGTTTATGGCTTAGTGCTCCCACATATACACTGACTGAGATCTCACGTGTGGGAACTTTATGTGTGACCTTGAATTGAGTTAATATTGTTAGTACAGTAGTTGGTGCCGGTGTTGCATCCACGGCCATCTCACACAGTTTATCATGAAGGATATACTTCATATGACTTGTGAGGGCTGCCTCCAACATATTGTTTATTGGTTTTGCAACAGATCTTACATGTATCACGTCCAGCATCGTTTTTCTCCTCTGACCAAAGTTAATATAAATCTTTAGAGAGTCTTGAAATGTTGCGGGACATCACAAACTGGATAGGTATCAATTTTAGCAAGGTAGCATGGCGGGAGAGATGGTTGACAGGAGGTTACAACTGGAGTACAGTGTGAAAGTGAAGGAGCGTAACCTAATCATCCACATGTCGACTACAGAAATTCTGATGACGGTAATATAGCCTCAATCATTTAATTACAGACAAAAGAAATCTGTCTACCGTTTAATTTCACGATTTTATCCAGGCTTCAAAATCCTGTGATTTGAGGTTTTCCACAACACTAATATGCAGAATCTAGACCGTGGTTGCATGCCAGCATATGCTTTGGAGAGCAGAACTTGAGCTTTCATCAATTGTTGTAATTACTTTTAAAACCTTGAATTAGAACTTGCCTCTGTTTTTTTCTGTCTAGCTCGTAACTTTTGTGTTGGTATTGTTTCTGTTTATAGTTGGTATCAACAGTGGTCCCATAATATAGAAAAACTTACTTGAGATTCTTGATTTGGCTCCTTCATGATCACCTGGGATGTGCCAGACTCCTGATCTATGAGGGTGTTATCGTTTAATCTTCAAGCGCACCGACCGGGATGCCGGTGTTATAAAGCTGTGGAGGGGGAGGAATGTATAAACCCAGTCAAAGTAACCACCCCTGCAGGATACTCAAAGAAGTAAAGCTAACACTGTCACAAATTCACCCTCTTATTAATATTGTTATTTCTCTTATCATAGTTTTGCATATACTCTTCCATTTGTCATTTCAGAACTCAGCCACTCCCCTGTGCTCTGCACTTCCTCATGTCACAGATCCCTTTACCGGCTCCACCCACAGACGCAACTGCCTTCCATCAACTCATTTGTCTCCCCAGTATATCTACCTGCCTGTTTTCTTTGTCCTCTGCCAGATCGTTTAGTGTGTTTGTACCTAGCCTTCCAGCATTTTCCCTCCTGCCTTATCTTCTGCCTGATCTCCATCGTGACCTGCCTGCTATTTCCCTGGACTTTCCTTTTGCCTGAACCTTGTCGGATTTGTTTGTAACCGGACTGACTGCCTGGCTCCGGACCCCTACTACGTTTAATAAACCCGGAACTTTGCTCATTCCGTGTCGTTGCTTTTGGGAACACGCCTGCCATTCTGCCAGACCTGACAAACACACACACTACGAGGACAGGACAATTGAATTTGTCAATCATTACAGTTGACTTCATTGGTTGAAGAAATTGTATTTGTTGCAAAAAAGAGCAGACATTTCACGTGCGCACAGGAGCCAGGCAGTCAGAAGCAGCATGAGCTGCAAAAGAAGAGCTGAAGCTTGAGTGCAGACAATCTTTTCAAGTAACAAAATATCTTGTTTGAGGACAAGCAGAGCAAATCTAAGCGCAAGTATAATGTACATGGTTTTTAGTGAAAGCATTAGAAAATCTGAACATCAAATCATAGATCATGCTCTCAAACCGAAAGACCAAGCTCCTGAAGAAAGATGGGGAAAAAACACATGTGAAGTAATTGTGCCTTATTTTATAAACAGGAAATTACTTTTGCTTGAGCTTCAGAGGCTTTGGTTTTTTGACTTAAGTTACCTGGTAGTTAATCCAGTAAAAGATAGGCTCATCCCTCACTCAGCTGGGTAGCGTATATACACATAGGATCAATCTTATCGTCTAAAAGTGTTTCTCCTGAAGTGTTGAACTATGGCTTTAACTTTGTGATTCATCAGCATAAAGAAGTTGAACTAACATACAAACTTGGGCAAAATTTAAAATTTCCTTCTAATTTCTTTAAAGGTTTAGTGTGTGAATTTAGTTCAGCTTTGCAGTGTGAGTTTGTCCAGTTTGGACTACTGATGAACAAATAGAGAGGACCCACTGTAAATATACCATAATCACTAGGATTATTTTATATAAAATGTCTGCCAATAGATCCTTTTCACCTAAGTCTTAAATCCTGGACCTTTGTACTACAATCACCAAAAACGTAAGCTCAGCACTGTCTCTCTTGTTTAAAGAGCACTCTCCAGTCAGCAGGATTCCCACTGTATTTAAACGGTGTTGGCCAGTAGAGGCTGACAGTTCCCGTGTTAACAAGCAGTTGTTTTTGATGACATACTGTGGTGCTGCAATTGTTTAATGTTACAGTGAAATGACACAAGCAGTTCCTCTGAAATTGTGAAATTGTTCTTTCAGCCTTTTTGGGGCAAAAGGAAACTCTCCACACATTCAGTGCCTTCGAATGAGCAGAACACGCATTTGTGCTGCGCCCTCTGTCTCTACAACACAAACCATTCAGTCTACCTTCCTCCTCTCCCTTATATCAGCCGCTTCCTTTCTCTTTTTCCTCAGCTCCTCTCCTGTTACACCTCTTCACCCGTTGTTCTCTTCCCCTCTTTGTCTTATCTGTTTCTCCTCCCTCCCTCGTTTTCCGTCGCTCTCCTTTCCCCTTTTCTCCTCCCCTGGCTGCTTTTTGTCTCCCTGCTCACTTGTTCGCCGGCTCCCTCCCTTCCACGCTCCCTCCCCTCATCTCTCTCTGCATTGCAGTATCTGTGTCAGCCATCGGCAGAATGGGCTGTCTGTGTGTGTGTGTGAGAGTGTGTGTGGACATGCACGTATTTGAGCGTTCGTCCAAGCGTTTGTGAGTGTGTGTGTGTGCGTTAGATACTGCAGTCCCTCCTAAGCAGCTGGACAGAAACTGAGATGGATAGCCTTTGAAACCACTCTTCTTCTCTCCTCATTCTTTTTCCCCTCTCTTCTGTCCTCATTTTTATCTCCTTTAATTTCACCCCTTGTTTCATTTGTTTCTCACCTCTTTTCTATTACATACTTTTCTATTCTCTCATACCACATTTTACCCTCAGTTTGCTTTTTCTTCTCTTAAATCCTTCAATTTTTTTTCTCATTACACCCACTGATCCATTTCCCCTGCTCCCTCTCCCCTGAAATGCGCTGGCAAACTTCCTTGTTTGCTGGTTTGACACCGGGCTAACAAATGCTCTGGAGACGTACATGACAGCTGATAACTATTTCCTGAAAACCTCTCTCATGACACCCTCACATATCCAGCACGAGGCCCCCCATGGTGCTCACCAAGTGCGAATAGGCATTGTTGCCCTTAATAGGCACAAACTGATCTGGTCTCCTGCTGAGGCTGGACTTCAGGACATCAAGTGATCAACTGGCCAGGTTCAGCCTCTTTTGATCAACTGTTCCACTGCAGTGAAGAACAGGCCACCAGAAACATCTGACCTCTTCTGCCTCACTGGGTCTCGTGCCTCCAGGCAGTCCAGCCGATTTTTCTCCAGGCATACCCCCCAGATGTGCATACCGCTCCTTTCCATCTGCCATAACACCACTAACAGATAAAGACAACTGTAGTTACTGTCACTGCTCAGGATTTCTTTAGTGTAATCAGACACAGCAATAACATAGTTATCAAGTTATAGCTTTAAATAACTCCATTTCCCTCCATCAAATTGTCTACCAATGATGAGCAGCTGTTTCTGACAGACGCCAGCGCGCAGCCAAACCAATCAGAAACTCAAATTATACTCTTAGGTGTACCTTTCAATGGCCGGTTTCAGGCATGAACTCTGCAGAGTGTCCTCACAATTGGGTTTGGACACATTCACAACACAGAAAAGGTTTGTGTGAGGTAATGAAGCAGGCAGAGGCAGGACATGAGGTATACATGCCGCTACGGACGTCTTGTGTTTTTGTTTACAGCAGAATGATAGCCTGAATCACCAGGAACTCTTCTATCGTTGTCTTCCTATGTTGAGATCTTACAAATGTCTTCCATGGGTTCACTCGCTCATTTTAAACCACCCAGAGAATGTCCCAAAGTGTTCTCACATGAGCTCGTTCAGACTTTATCCTGAGTTATCACTAGGGGACGGCAGGAAAGCATCTAGAGCCCCTCTTGAGTATGGCAGGTGATTATCCGCAGTTCAGTGCAGGTCGGAAAGCAGCTAAATACTTGTTCCTGTTTAAAATTCCTCCTGGCAAGGATTTAACCAACATTCCCCTCAGATCCTGCTGCATATTTACATGATTGAAATGACATGTCATTTGTGGCATGGAGCCACATTGACAGGGTGAGGCCCTATTGAAATTGTAAGGATTATTATTATTAGGGCCCGAGCACTAATAATCATAATCATACCCTATTGAAATTGATATGATTATTATTGTAATTATTTTATTTAAAATTGTCTCCTCATTTCTTGTGCAGCACTCATCTTTTTTGAAACTGTTGCTCTGCACTTTACCTGCCAAAGCTGGTATTTATTCTGTTGTTTGGAACAACAACCCCTCTACTGTGTCTTGACGATGATATGGTGATTAGCTGCATTATAGCAAGGGCGTGTACAGTAGTTCATAATAAAGGGGCCAGTGAGGGTGCATTTGCTCACTTTCCTTTTGTTCTCTTTGCACTAAAGAATATTAAATAGGCAAAACCCCAACTGAAACATAAAAAAAGAATTTACCGGTGCATATAATACACAGCCTGTGAGGAAGGGTGCACAGAGGGACAGTGACTTTACTTCTACTTTGCTGGTGATGACATGTTACAAAGGCTGGTTTCAATTGAATTGACAATTATTTTAACAGTTATTTTGGGCATTACTTATTTAGTCCACATTGTTGTGGAGGCGTTTGCAATTGCAACAGTAACAGTAGTTAGTCAATTAAAATATTGTGCGCCATGAGGCACAGAACGTGAGTGTGTGAATTTGGCAAAATGGTGACAGGATGCGCCTTGTGCTTCTAGAAAAACGAGAGATTGAAAGATTGAGATGTACTCAGTGTGTTAGCAGCAGGGATTGACTTAACCAACCAGATATTATTTTAAACTTCCCTTATCCTCCCCTTTAAGATGATATCACTTTGTCAGTGTAGTGTCACTTTGGGCCGGGCTGACTACTCGAGGAGAGAGGCTGGCTGTCACAAGTTAAATCTGTAAACTGTCTCCAGCTATTATTTATTTTTTTACAATGTCTAATTATCCCACCACTGACAAACCCAGTAGATCTCTCCCAATTTTCAGATGCGCCAGGCGCATCCGGTCACGTAGCTGCACTTTGCACGGTGTCCCTTTGGATAAAAAAAGGGCCCTGTTTTTTCATTGACTAGCAAACTGCACAGAAAGTTAGACTCCATCTGGCCTCAGTGATAAGCCCGGCTGCGCTGAATGAGGCCTCGCTCGCAGCCCTCGCTGCGGGATGCACAGGATTGTCTTTCTTTATCGTTCACATTTTAGAGAATGCAATTAATGTTTTACACATTAGTGATTCCACTCACCCAAACCCATCCACACTTAATCAGAAATGTTATTTTCCACAACCCTACAGATCCAACCTGCAGATCAACAGGTATAACCGCAATCCGCGCATCACTATGCCACACCCTTGTACAGCACCATATTGCATATTTATGCATTTTGTTTCCCTGGTCTCCTATATCCTGTCCTCTCAGAGCACTCCGAGCTCTGGCGTGACCACCTGCCTGGATGTTCCTGAGGTCAGCATGATGTGTGGTCTAAAGCTGGTTCCGAAATGACTTCAGGGAATCTGAGTTCCAAGGTCCACTGTCATCTGCCAGTCATAAGATGTTCTAAGTAGGCATGTTTGATCTTAGATTTTCTCCTGGCCTAAAAAATGTAATGCCACAAATTGTTGGTCTGGGAAGATTAATTGTATCACTGGTGCTGCAGATGGATTTAGCTGTTACATTCAGCACTTGGTTGTGGTGCAGGCAGCCTGTAAAAACAGGCCTCAGAGTTCTTCTTCTTTGGGACACAAGGGACATGTTGGTGCCTCAAAACTACCCTAACAAGGTTGAATGAGCATTAAGCCATCAAAGAAAACACAAGGCGTAAGAAGATGATGTGATTAAAAAAGCGGCAGTCAGACCTCAAACAGAGAAACAATGTAGGAAATGTCATGACATTTATTTTTGTTTCATCTACTCATTTGAAGAAGGTTACAGTCTGCTTATCGCTGCGCACAGATCTGATTTCATTTGTCATCTCTTTGGTGGAGCCGAAGCTTCAGTCAATCAGTCACATGCTTCACGTTTTTCCATGATTTATTCTGCACTTTGTCACATTTAATGCTTATCAACACACCAACATTTCAACCTCCACAGAGACTAAACCCTTTCAACTGAGATTACATCCAGGGAGAATTATGCTAAAAAATGTAATATACAATTATGTTTGGAAGTTCCATATGAATGATCTTTCCTCCCAGACAAAACCAGTGATATTAGATGCTTTTATATTTAAATGTAACTGGTTCTTGTGATATGTGTTGTAATTTCTATGAAAGTGCAGGATCATGAGTATCTTTGCGATTTTCCTTAATTCTGACAAAACAGCCAAATAATAAATCCTCCGGAGCCCAAAAACCTGGATCACCAAAATGTCACAAACCTCTTCTATGCAGTACAACAATAGAAAGGGGAAAGGTGCGGCGAGAGGCTTATGGCTTTGGTTTAGTATTTATATAGCGCTTTACAGTGCAGTTCTACATTAACCCATTTACACACATATTCATACAGTGCATCTATTCCCAGCACTTAGTTATTCAATGGATGGCCATTCAGGGTTCAGCATCTTGCCCAAGGACACTTCCGCATGCAGATGGGTCAGACTGGGGATCGAACTGCCCACCTTCAGGTTGGAGGACGACCACTCTAACCCTCAGCCACAGCCCCCCTTAAATGAAGGGTTCCCCCAAAAGTTGACGTAAGGGTACAGGATTTTCACCAAACGACAATGCAGGCTTCTATGTGTAAGGTAATAAATCTGTGCAAAAATTGTGTGTAGCTAAAACAATAAATTATAGAATGTTTGGCAAATTAAATATTTTGGGAAAGGCAAGGAAAAGATTGTGAATGCAAAATGCAGCAAAATAACCATTGCACCATGTCAAGTCCAGAGAAAGTCTTTAGATATTCAGGAAATTAGTAAGTCATCTGTTTTCCTGCAGCTTTCCAACAGTGAAGTTCATTTTATGTCCCATTACTTTACAGCTCGTTCCGATTTGGCTCACTGGCTGATACATGCACATGTATGTACATGTGGACCTGGTCTAAACATTGCTAATGATTGAGGTAACACTGTAGTTATAGTCCAGTAAATATCTCTCTCTTCATTACTACACACACACCTATACATCAGGGTCGTGCATGTGTCATGATCATTTACGTCTCATTGGGTGTCAGGGTGTGTTGCCATTAACAGCCACAATGTTTTACTTTGCTTTATAACTGATCATTAAACAGGTTTTGCCTCTCGTTTAAAAAAAATAGAAACTCCTCTGCCTCTAATACCATAGCGTTGCGAGGGAGACTGTGTCCATAAAAAATAAGGACCTACCACCTGCTCACATTTTTGGAAATGACAGGGACGGTAAGAAGCCTGGCCTCGGTGGAGCAGAGTGTAAAGTTTAGGTAAATTGGTGGGTATTAGAGTGCAAGTCCATGTAATGACTGTACGGATTTTAAGATACAGTGTGCTGTAGAGCTGAGAGGCTGCTGGTGGACTGATGCTCCCTCAACCTCCTGCTGGATTCAGCGATGATTCCTGCAGCAACGCTCTGGACACTTTCTGGGCCAGTGTTACGACTGAATAATGAAAGGGTTGTTTGGTCGCGATCCTTTGCATTTCTTTAAAGGTGGTACATTATTATTAGAGCTCCTAAAGCTCTGACACATACACTAATGCAACCAATAAAGTCTCCATGTTTTCAGACTCAACACCTTCAGTTTGTGATACAGACTGTAAAATATGACTTTACATGAAATCTTAGCTCTGCCTGATCTAAACAATTTGCACTTTCACTTAAGAGGTAGCTTTAAATTTACACCGTCAGCAGACAGGTGCAAATTATTTAAATTCTTAATCATTTTTTGTTTTAAAGTTAGTACAAAGCTGTCGACCAATGAGGAGTCAATTGAACCGTACAGTTACTGTGCATTCACATGCTCCTCAGAAGGTCTAATTTCCAGAGTTGTGAAGTTATTGTTTTGAACTCGGTGTGCTCATGTGCTCATGACACCGAAGAGCACAAACAAACGATCAGTTCTGTGAGGGATATAAATAATTTAAATCACGTTACACTCATTCAACATTAAGCTGTCTGGTTTTAGGTGTTTTTTTGAGTGACACACATACTTTTACCAAAGTGTAACATTTGACAAGTTCACATTAGAAGCTACTATTTACAGCTGATCAGAAAATAATGTTAATTGTTTTTTGAGTGATGACGTCAACAACCTGACAAATCGTGTTTGAAAAATTACTGTTACTGTTACCATCCTGAGATAGTGTTCACAATTTCCTACTTGTGTCATTTTTCTCATTATTTCGACATCAAATTAACTCACTGTTACTGTAACTTGAAATATCTGGGAATTCCCACTGCCTTCACTTGATTGCTTCCATAAGCAACCAGCAGCTGTCCACTTGTCTTCCCTTTTAGAAAATCTTTTCTTCCATTCAAGAGACTTTTCCAGAGGCTGTCTGGAAGTTGTCATTATTAATTGCCAAAGGACGACGGTGATACAACAGAGTCGCCAAGTGCAGATAAAAAAATCAAAGAAATATGAATGCCATAGATAAATATTCATTGAATTATTAATAATGTGAAGTTAGAAGGACAAATGGCTGTCTCGGTATTCAGCTTGAGCCTGCCTGGTATTTCTACTTCTTCAAGTCTCCTGATTTCTATCTTGCCCAAACTCACCTGAAAGCTGCACTGGATGAAATATCATTCTCCTCACAAACACAATATTCCCTTCATATTCACCTGATATTGTGGTGGAACTCTTGTGACATTAAATGTCTGCAGAAACAAAGTCTCAAGCAATAGCATTTTATTTTTATCTTGCATCAGGTTAACATAGCAGCCATTGTTTCAACAAATCAGAACTGTCCTTGAAAAAAGTCTGTACATGTATACAGTGTATATACTGTATAGAGAGAGAGAGAGAGAGGGAGAGAGAGAGAGAGACTTTCTTCTCTTAACCTTTTACTGAAGGAAAAATCATGCCTAAAACTTGAATTTGATGTATTTCACATATAAATCAATATATGATTAAACAGTGCATTTAGATGTCTAAGTTGAACTTGATTTAATTTAAATCATTCATACATTTATTAACACTAACTGAACATGATAGAGAACTCTTTATTAAATGTGACCCTTTAAATTTAACGTATGTACAAAATTAACATGGAGATTAAACGTGTAATTGAAAAAAAACATAAAGTCACAGTTTTAGGCATTATTATGTTTTTAGTGAAGAAAGGGAGGCAGTTCAGTATTTCTCTCCGAAGATGTCACAGTTTATTAGCCAGGGTTTTCTGCACATCCTCCAGTTGGTATTTGCTGCGTCCTGGCTCGGCCTTGGTCTCTATGGTTACTGCTGATGATAAAAAGCATTCAATAATGTAGATAAGTAGCAGAGACTTTCTGACAATAGTCAGAAGCATTGTTGTATTCAGGCAGTGGAAAGGTACCAAAGGAAACCTGGTTCATGTACAAAGACACAACCAGAAACAATCCATCTTCACTTCCTTTGCAGTAGCAACGTTCTGCCAATACAGGCTCTTGACCAATTGTGAATCAATGGTCACAACTTTTTGTCAAATGAAGGAGGCAAGGTTTATGAACTGCATCATGATCTATAATGCAGCCAGCCAGGTTTGTCTTCACCCTTTGTCCTTATGCTTTGTCTTCACGCCTTGTCTTTAGCTGTTGTGTTGTCCATCTTTAGTCTTAAGTGTCAACACGTGTGCACTCTGTTACACAAACACAGGGTTGTATCTACCTTGATAATCTGGCCTTAAAATAGCCATCTGACAAGATGCATGCTCACCTGGCATACAGAGAAATACACACAAGAATATGTTTAATCAGGAGCATATATATATATATATATATATATATATATATAAATATCTAATGTTAACTAACAATGAGAGAGAGAGAGAGAGAGAGAGAGAGAGAGGGAGAGAGACCACAACTTCTGTCTCTTTGCTATTGGCCATGTTGAGAAAGTTAGGACATGTTGATTGAACCTCACATGTTCAAAAGGCTTTATGGGGGTTAAGACTTTGTCTAATGGTGTGTGTGTGTGTCTGCCCCAGTACAAATGCTGGCATTTTGCAACAATGACCTTATTTGGAGTGTGCACAGTCGCGATCATGGTACAGTACGCAAGATACCGCTGATATATGCGGTCCCATATATACAGCTGTCAATCAGGGTGTTTCACCCTGTTTTAAGGAATTATTAGGATAGTAAATCAACACCAAATTTACCGCAAAAATAAGCACTTGAACATATACATCAGTGTGACAAGCACTACCTCAAATGAGAGAGACAATGTTTGAGAACATTTGATTTGACCTGTTTATTGACTTTAATTTGGTCGATGTGCAAAACAACCAACATTGAGAAGGTGGCGTTCTTGAAATGTACTGCAGCCAGCCACCAGGGGTTGATCAAGATGATTGGGCTTCTCTTTAAGCTAGCGGTCAAGTCTATGGTACAAAGTCTGTGACAGAATATTTTTCCCCAAATTTGTTTTAATTCTCTGAATATTTAAAAGTCCAATGTGTAAGATTTAGGTGAAATCGATGTATTGGCAGAAATTGAATATAAACTAATGCGAATGAGGTTTTCACTTGATGTGTTTCATCAAAATAGTACAAATTGATGTTTCTTTACCCTTTATATTCGGAAGTGGGTCCTCTCTACGGAAGCCGCCATGTTTTTTACAGTCGTCCAAACTAGACAAACTTAGCAACTTGAAGGCTACCACAGGTTATCTTTCATATTTGGAAGGGGAGGGTGAGGTGGGGGGGTTTCAGCTGCAACAGGTAACTTCATCACTAGATGTCACTAAATTATTGGGGCAAAATAAATATAATTCTTTATTTCATTGGTCTGTTTTTCAGGTTTATTGTAGGACTACAAAGCAGTGTTAATTTTGGCAGCTATTTTTGATTTAGTCTTAGTCTTAGTCTTTTGAGGGTACCTTCAGGAGGAGTGGGAACCTTCAGGAGGAGTTGCATTATGTTGTCCCAGACAGAACAGATGGATGATAGACACAGACAAGTGAACAGTTCATTTTAGTGGAGATGTGACGGAGAAGGAGACAGAGCTGTGGCTATCAGAAACCTTCATGACCATTTGTTCTCATCTTAACAGAACTTTGCTCAGAGGCCAAATCCATCGATCACCTCCATCAATTCGGCCCTCTGTTTTAAAATCATCCCATCAGCCTGGAGACCCGTCTGTATTGGCTCTATCCATCAGTCGCTGCAGCCTTCCCTCAGTCTGCTCCCATCGCCGCTGATCCACTGTAGCTTCTCTACCTGGTGTCAATCAAGGCCTATCGGATGGCCAGACAGACAGCTATACAGCTCAGTATATCTCTCATTCAATCGCTGCCAACCCACTTGTCTCTGCCACAGAAAGAGTCTTTAACGAACAACCAGCCAAGGTGTCCAAAAAGCCTGAAATCACAGTCATGTCACTCAGGGCTTCATGGAGTGGCTCATCCCACTGGACGTCAGGGTGTCCCTTCCTGGTGGACAGGACTGTGGGGAAGAATGACTTGGACTTAAGGATCCTCTCACTGGAATCTGAGTGCCTGTTCTTTCCTTCTGTCTTTCTTGTTCATCACCTTTGTCCTAAATGTGCACAGCATGCATTAGAAGCTGAAATACTATTATGTGGGAGGGAGGAGAAGAGAGACAGAGGGAGCCTGTGGAAAGAGGAATATTAAGATAGTGTGACAGTTCTCATGCTGCTCTGTGCCTAAACAAGACTCTGATTCTGTGAGTCACTTTCTCATTGTTTTCCCCAAAGTCGTCTTCTGCAAACACAGACACAGTCAGGAAATGTGACAAAACATTGCGAGTCAGAATCACAGCCTCGGACAGACTCTGAACTATCATAGAAAGTCATAAGCCTCCGATCCTTTTGTTTGTTATTAAAGTGAAGTTATTAAAAAAAAAAAAAAAATGAATAGAACCCTCTTTTCCAGAGTAGACTGCACAATGTGTCAGGAGATGTGATGCTGTAAGCAGTCACAATCAATTTCAGTTAGAGCGGGTGAATTGATGAATTTTGTCTGGCCCAGTGGGACAAATATGAGCTCTGTGGCAAAGGCTTGTGTTTCTGAAGTCAGACCAAAGCAGACTCAGTCACTAATTGGTTATACTGTAGTGTGTGTGTGTGTGTGTGTGTATAGTTGATTTGTGTTTGTGGGAGACTGAAGAGACAGCGATGCCAAGGCGGGAGTGACACGTTTAGAAAACATGGACCACTTCACATTGCTTCTTCTTTCTAATTCTACCACAAACTGAGTCGCACTCATTTCGCCTTTTGTGAAATAACCGGTCCCCTCCTGTGCAAGTGTTTGGGCAAACTGAACCGAGTCAATGCTTTACATTTGAGATATTGATGGATAAAATCAATATCATGAACAAAGGTGGAAAGAAACTAAGTAGTTGAGCCAACACCTACATGCCTACATACCTACCACCCTGACTCTAACCAGCGGCACCCCCCAGGGCTGCGTGCTCAGTCCTCTCCTGTACTCCCTGTTCACGCCAATCATCAAATTTGCTGATGACACGGCCGTCATAGGCCTGATCCCCGGCGACTCTGAGATGGCCCACAGAGATAAGGTCAGAACCCTGACATCTTGGTGCCAGGACAACAACCTCCAAGGAGCAGATCGTGGACTTCAGGAAAAGACAAGGAGTTGAACACCATCGACGGTGGAGAATCCTGACTGCCTGCATCATTGCCTGGTATGGCAGCTGCACCGCCCTGAACCGTAAGGCTTAACAGAGGGTGGGGTGATGTGCTGAGGTCTGCTCAGCACATCACCCCACCCTCTGAGGTCTGCTCAGCACATCACCGGGACAGGGCGGCCATCCATGGAGGACCTCTACTCCCAGCAGTGTAGGAAGAAGTCCAACAGGATTATTAAAGACCCCTGAGATCCCAGCCACAAAGTGCTCCGCCTCCAGCCATTTGGCCGACGGTGGCGCAGCATCCGGACCCACCACTAGGCTCAGAGACGGTTTTATCCCCCAGGCCACAATACTGTTAAACTACTCCAATCTGACATAAGACTATAATAAGTCATTCCTTTAAACTTTGCGCGTTGCAATATTTTCACTTATGATCCGTATTACTTACATTCATTAATTCAGTCTACTCAGCAGTAAAGTACTTTATTTGAGTTTATAATTAATATTTTAGGTGTATATCTTATTTGATCCTTCCATTCCATTTAATGTTTTTTATCTGAAAGCCATATGTACAAATTTTGTTGAATTGCATTTAATATAAATATGTTCATTAGAAAATGTGAGAAAAAGTAGTTCCCAACCTTGTCCAATTACAAGTTCAATAATGCAGCACATGGGACCTGTTCTCGATTGAAAGAAAGTGGTAAAAATGTCAATAATTCCACACAAAAAAACAAAGATTAGAACACACATTGTGTTAGTTTTTTCTTCTTTGACCTTGGCTGATTTAACCCTATTGTGGTTTCATCAATGACCAAACCAGTATTCTTACACTCTATCTGTCCCCAGTGACGTACTGGTAACTTCATAAAAGAGAACACGCTTAAGGTACTTGCACCATGTCAGAACAAAATAAATAAATATAAGTAGATTTTCATACCTGTTGCCAAAGTATATATAATAATGAAGGACCCTGCTGCTACACAACTAACCTTATATTTGCGGTTGTCTAGTGGTGTCCTGTGTTGGGCACGACAACCACTTTCGTTGATTGTGAATAAAGTAGCAGTATAAAATATAAAGAGCTACTTACACACTGGAGCATCAATAACAATATTTTCATGCAATTCATAAAAACCTATCAGTCGGGCCACTCAAGTGGCCGTGTGTTAAATGTTCTCACTGGATGTTGTACTTTCAGAGTTGATTGGTGTGTGGTGAAGTGTCTATAATGTCAGACAATTTGGTGGCTTTTTTCAACAAAGCACAAAGCTTCATTTTTGACATGGACGAGACAGGATGCATATACAACTCAATGACATCATGAATACAGAATAACATATCACTCCGTCTACAGACATTAGCTCTTGTTCACAGTGGTTCCACAGGACGTTATGCACTAATACGTCCTCTATGTTGCACATGACTGTACATGCTCCAGCTACATAGTGTACTAGGTTCAGACTTAGTCTTGTTATCTTTTTACTTGTTTGAATAACTCTTACACCACCATTTAAAGTTATATTATAACCAAAAATGAAATCTTACATTTCCCTGACAGAATTAGGTACACTTTCCTTTGTGAATAATGTCCTACCATCCAATACTGTGAAAATAAATGAAAACAATTGTTCTTGCCTAGTCAGTGTCGGAGTAGTATCTTTGCTAAATCATGTTTAGATTGATTCCAAAGAGTGCAGCTGGTTTCTGGCCATTCAAAAGGTACATAGACAAAGGGCGAGGGGTCAATAGATGATGGAGAGGACTCATTGTCTGCCAGTGGCCTTCTGTCTCTTGGTGATTCACCAGTCCACATCGGTGATAGCTTTCTAGATGATCATGCCCATAGCATTTTCCTCCCTCAAAGCAGCTTCACAAAAACCCTGGCGACAAGACAAACACACAAGCAAAGAGCACAGGGGGAGGGAGAGCGGCACAGGGGCCTTATTAGCAGAGAGAATGGCTTATTCATATAGTATGCTAATCACATATGACCAGCCTGTCATCAGTTAAAGTTCAAACCTGTTAATCATCTCACTCTCCTGCTCCTCTTTTTTCTCCTCCCTACTTTTGCTTTTTCTCTCTTTGCGTTTCTGAAGGTTATTTAGAGCATGCCACGGAGCAGGCACAATCTCTAGAACCAATTATTGTTATACTGTAGATATCTGAATCTGATGGGTAATTATCTGTTTTGCCTTCATTTGATTATAAAACCCTGAGGCTCACATTGCTTCGTCTCCCAAAGCAAACTTAATTCAACTATTTTGTTAAATTAAAATGTTCTGCTATGTAATATTGTGGTTTTTCAGCATATTCTGGATATAATATAGATTATAATTCAATGATTCATATCTCTGTATAATTCATACATTTTCAGGCTACTGTTTATCTGTGTATTTTATTCCTACATATTACAGTCTCTGTACTTAGGAGTAGGTGTTATGAATTTGAGGTTTTCACTTGACTGTTACGGTGGTGGCGTCCGGTGTGTCTGGCTGCATCAAACCTTTCGGAGGGGCTGCGGAAGGAGCTCCTGGAGGCTCCCATCAGTTCGGGCCCCGACTGCAGACGGCGCTCGACGAAATGCAAAAGACCCCAGATGAGGCTGACAGGTTTAGGAAACACTTGTCCCGAGTTTCCCGTCCACAGGCCACCAGGCTCCTTCGCATCAGCGAACGAGGCGTCCTGCGTCAGCTGTAGCGGCAGCGTCTCGCCCCCCCCACTCAACCATTCAAACCCCACCTCCTCCTTGTGCGGGCCCGCCAGCTGAACGGCAGACACCGCGATGGGGGTAGAATCGGCGACCGGCCTGTACCTGGTCCATGCCACCGGAGGAACCTCCCCAGGAAACAGGGGAGGAGACTTTGACTTTTTGGGGGGGGACATGTGTGATATGATTGAGGGAAGTTTTGGAATAATACAAAAACATCTTCCCCAAAAGATCATATCCTCTAAACAGTTTGTCCCTGTGTCAATTGGCTCTGCTGTCACTTTTTCACACACATCCCCCACACTATGTGAGCTGCCCGTTGACACACAGCACAGAGTTCCCCCACACGTTTTTTCTGTTGACAGTAAGTGTGTCCGTGAGCCCACGAGAGCCGTCTCCACGTCTCGTTTGGACAGCATACACACTCTGTCTGCGTCTTCCTTAGTCCTTTCTCTAGGAGCGAAGGTTTGACTGCACACAAGATATGCGTTCAGGAGCCTTGTAAAATAAAAGGACATCGACGCGTCATCCCCGTGCCAACGTCTGACCGCAAGTGCAGTTGACAACCTGTGTGCCCCGGGGGCTTCTGATCAGCCCTTTCGCTGTGAGCCCCCCATGGGTTGTTCCGGAGAGTCCTCCGATGCGAACAACGGCGGTCAGGGCTCTGGCTTGGCTCGTAACCGTGACAACCGCAAAGCACCAAGCAACTGCACGCCCCCTCTCAGAGCCTTACTCAGAGTGGCAGAGCGTATGTTTGATGGACAAATGGATGGACAGGATTGTGAGCCGAGGTTACACTCTGCAGTTTGCTTCCCCCCCTCCGCGATTCAACGGGATAGTGGAAACAATCCTATCATCTCAGGAACATTGTCTCGCTCTTCAGTCAGAGCTACAGTAACTTTTGAGAAAAAATGCAGTTTCCAAAGTTCCCCAAGGGGAAGAGACACAGGGTTTTACTCCCGTTATTTCCTGGTTCCGAAAAAGACGGGAGGAGTGAGACCGATCCTCGAACTTGTCTCTGTTCAACAAGTTGATCATGGAGAGGAGTTCAGACAGGTGTTGGAGTGTGTTCACCAGGGAGACTGGTTCACCTCCATAGATCTGAAGGACGCATATTTCCACGTGTCGATCGTATCGAAACACAGGAGATATCTGCGCTTCTCATTCCAGGGGATACAATATCAGTACAACCGCCTGCCATTCGGTTACTCTCTGGCTCAACGCACTTTCTCCAAGTGTGTGGAAATGGCGTTGTAGCCGTTACGCAGGACAGGGATGAGAGTGCTATTCTACCTGGACGATCTGCTTTTATTAGGTCGCTCCAGGGAAGAAGCTGCATTACGTCGGGTTCACACCGGACGCGGAAACGACGCCGAAGCGAGGTGTAAGCGCAGCGCCAAGCCTCTGGCTCCCATCCACTCCCATGTTAAATCGTTGTGCTGAACACACCGGCGTTACAGACGAAAAAAATGGTGTGTCATCTGTCGAGTTTGGGCTTCACGATAAACTGGAAGAAAAGCTCCGCTCTCCCCACCCAGTTCGTGACGTATCTGGGGGTGGAGCTAGACTCCGTCAGTATGAGAGCGCGGCTCTCACAGCAGAGAATGTGACAGCTCTCTCTGTCATATGCTTGCTGGGCATGATGTCAACAGGTTCGGCAAAGCAGAGGTGGATCTGTTCGCCTCTCGTGGAAACGCACAGTGCGTTCTGCGGTTTTCTCTGAGCGTGCAGGACAATCCTCCGCTGGGAGTGTACCACGGTGCGACGCTCACAGCGTCTGTTTGTGCATTACAGGGAGCATTCTTAAGAGCTCCCTCTGTCGGCACAGCGCCTGTCTCACTGGCTCTGTGAGGCCATTTCAAAGGCTTACGTCTCATCGGGAATGGATCCCACACAGAGCATCAGAGCACATTCCACCAGAGGAATTTCTTCCTCGGTGGCTTTGCATGAAAGAATGACAGTGGAGGATATCCCCTGGTCCTCCCCTGTTCTTTCATCCGCCTTTACCTCCGGGATGTTTTCCCATTTCTCCATGACTTACTCTGTACTGAGTGTTTTGTCAGAGTGAGGGTTTATTGGATGCCTCTGTATGACGCTCTCCCTCCCATCTGTAGAGCTGGGGAGAGCTGTCTGACTTCTACTCTGTATTTGCTGGACTTTTACAGTGCGTAACTTTCGTCTGCCACGTCTTACAGCAGTATTTTTTTCCTGACCATTCCATCATGGAATATACTTCATATTCCATTACGACGCCTGGAATGGTTGTTGGTTATTAGGCAGATGTGTTTATGCTTGAGGTACTGTACAGACCCAGTGAGGCATGGACTACATCGAGCTTCGCCTTTAACCTACTAGCGATAGCTTTAAAGGGCGAAGTCTATACGATATAGAACATTATTTACTTATTGTAACTCTAGATCAGGGGTGTCCAAACTTTTTATCCTGAGGGCCACATACAGAAAAAAATACTAAGGTCTGGGCCACCCACGCCGCCACGCCCCCCTGCCCACGAACGGACTGTTGCCTCAATCGTGGCGCTCAGGCGAGGGGGGGCGTTCTGAGGGACAGCTGGCAGGTCGGGGGTGATTTGGGCACCAACTAGTGTCTAACCTGAGAAGTGCAATACAGTGGGCCATAGTCCATTACATTACATTAAATTTAGCTGATGCTTTTAACCAAAGTGACTTACAATAAGTGCATTGAACCATGAGGATACAAACCCAGAACAACAAGAATCAAGAAAGTACATTTCTTCAAAAATAAAGCAAAACAAGAAGGTGCTATAAGTAAATGCCATTTAAGTGCTATTAAGTTGATAGTTTCAATAATTGTTAGTATTATTATTTTTTTTGATGCGGGCCAATTCAAAATGGATGGCGGGCCGCAGTTGAAAGTTTGTATGACCGTTCTTTTAGTTTAACTGCAAATACAGATTATATTTAAAACCTACCTCTGTCTCCTGTGGCCTGGTATTCACCAATTGGGCTCCCACCAGACCTAGTATTCCGTAATCTGCCTAATCCCAATTGGTTACAAATTTGGCGAGCTAGCCAGGAGCCCTGATACATGTGAATGCCAACATTATTTTTGATAAGGTAACTGTTTATATACCTTATTGTTATTATATTATATCCAAATGGATTTTGTAAAGCAGACAGAGGTTGATATACCATGTACTGTTGTTGTTAGTGGGGTAACTCACAATGAAGCTGATGTGGACATTGTTGAAGGTCTAAAGAGATATGGGTCTATTAAGAAGTTTCAGTTGAAAATATTATAAAAACCTGATCCTTGAGGTTTCACACTGCTCAGCTGCAGCTGTTTCTCTGGAAAAGGTCCCAAGCCTAAATATGAAGCGGTTTATGAAACATGTCGATCTCAACTTGAGTTTCTTCTTGCTGATCCAAGTCTTTCTGCCTTTAATGTCACCAGACAAATTCTTGGAAGATTGCGGTCCCCTGCAGCCGATGGAGTCAAAGGGTTTGGGTCCTGAAGCCTTACTAGCCAGATATTTAAAGGTCCTTGACTCAGCTTTTGCTACTGTGCAGGATGGGGAGGAGCTCTTTGTTCAGTTCTTAAACACACTTCAGGACTCTGGGGAAAGACCCTCTGCATACCTCAAGTGACTGCAGCTCACCTGGAATTCTGTGGTCAAAATGGTAGGCATCCTACCAAGTGAAAAGAGAAACCATTAATTAAACAATTATGTCAGGGATGATGGGATAACTCAGTCATAACAAATGTACAACTTGAACAGAAGAAAGACAATCCCCCTTCCTTCTGAGCTCTTATTTGTGTTGCGTAGAGGACAGACAACTAGCAAAGGAAAACCGCATTATAAAACATCAGCTCATCCAAGCAACAAGTCCAATTGAATTCACAAACCGCTTGCATTTGTGGTGCCAAATTCTCCCCTAAACCATCTCTCTCCGCATTCCTTACTTCAGACCACAGCTTAAATATGGATACGTACCATGGACCAGTGCAGACATCCCTCTCGTGCACACACACACTATTTAATCTCTACTCCAGAAACCCTTATTTAATCACTCAATTATCATACACATCACTTGAAATGCTTTATGTTATGTCTTTTCATTATGTACATATATCTGTGTAGCTCATCTATCTTGTATTTCACTTTCTGTTGTCACCATTTCACAAACAAAATAAGATAAAAAAAAAAGGTAAAACGGTCCCAGCTGCTGAGCTAAATCTTCAACTTGATCAGCCAGTCATTGCCCTATCAGGAGGCTCTGAGGGCAATCTAAGCTCGAAACTCATCAGTTTCATATTTATAATCCTGCCCTGATGTATATGTATGGTCATCATGTCTTGGTCCAACAGTTGAATTGACCGAGCGTAGCACAGAATCACCTTCGGCCTTTCCCAGTGGTCATTAATATTTAGAGAAAGAGTCCACCAGGGAGACAGGATAGGCTGCATACAGGGTCATACACACATGAGAGTGAGATTCACAACACTGGAGCTGTTTATTCAGAGGTGGCCTACTTGCGGCATGCAGGCAAACTCAAGAGATTCAAATTCAAGACGAAGAAGAACGGGAACGTGAGAGTGCAGGAGATTCACAGTAGGCATGTTCATTTCTGAGAATCAATATGTACGTCTAGAATGAATCAGGACACCCTGACATGCGAGAAGCCAAGAGGAATAATGTATGACTTGGCGGAGCGGAATATCCCCCAAGTATTACTCTGTTTGGCTCTCACCTACCCTCTCTGTCTGATGTTTATTTAAACATGGTCCTCGGGCATACCGAGTCATACAGCATCTTAAGGTCCGTCTCAGTCACTCTCTCTCCTCCTCATTTTGTCTCTCTCTGTCACTTTTCTCTCCATAATTCAGAACACTTGGCGAGTTGAGCCAGAATGAGTGTGTGATTGAAAGGGTGCCCTGCACAGATCCACAGCCCCCAAAAAGGAAATCTGTTTCCCATGCGATGGGTGTCAGAGGTTAACAGTTATTGGCAAGAGCTGCGTACCACCTGGGATGCTACTGACAATGACACAGGAATATCAATGTGGACTTATGTTGTCCCAATTGAAAAGGAAATTGGCAGATGGGGACATATTCACTCTCAGCGTCCTACTAGTGGACAGTATTTTCTATCCACTCCCCGTTGCTCTTTCCTTAAGAACTGGATATTTTACTAGAAGACTGAAACTAAAAAAACAGAATGTTATATATTAGGTTCTACAAATTAAACGTATGTTTGGAAAGTTGTTTCTGAGACACTTTTTTATCTTATTGGTTGAAAGTCCTCTTCATGTCCTTAAAACTTTTAATAAAGAAAGTCTGTGGTCCTCAAATAAATGTAATAACATTACCAATCATTTCATCCCGAATGAATAAAGTGATTGGAAGCTCTTTGTAGCTTTTCCAGGTGTACCAACCATAGATTTGTTGCTACCTTATCTCCTTAAATGTATTGCATATGGTATTTGATATCTGTCCGTCATTTGGATTAGAAGATCATTACCACTGACATCTCTGTATCAAGTACAGAGGTAGAGTTGGGACCAGTTTGTGTGGATTTAGGTTTTTGGTTAATCAAAAGATAAACTAGTAATTCAGCTCAGCTGTCAAAGAAAACAAAGAAGATATGCTTATTTCAAATTGTCCTGCATGAGCAGACTCATAACTATCACTGCTCTCGCGCTTAGTATATTGTAAGCCAGGAGTAGGGAACCTCAATCCTCTAGGGGCTATATGTCCTGAATCACAGTCTGATGCAACCTATCAGACAATTCATGACTACAAATAAGCAACAAAATAAAAAAAAAATTCTCATGAGGGCAATACATTTTTCTGTGATAAAAGAAAACATAAAAATGAAGACTCATGTTTTTCAGAGAGATCTCCTCTGGCTGGATGTCAGGTCACAGTCAAGGTAAAATAAACACATCACTACTGGACAAATGTTTTTTTTTTTTTATGAAGTACAAAAAAATGCCAGTGTGCCTTGTTGGCAGGGACACAGTCCCAGTCATGAAAAAGGCCAACCGTGAGTGTTTTTAACTTTGGAAACATGCAACTAATTTAAATGAGTTGCAAGGACAAATGCTCTTTGATAAAGTTAACCCTCTTTTGCAGAGATTAGTGTCCGATAAGCAGCTCTCTTAAGAGCAAATTCTGATGAGACAATGTTACGTTATGTTTGCTGCTACCTCACTTCAGGGAACACCTAGCCAGTCAACAAACAACACCTTCCCACCAACAACCGGAGGTCAAAGGTCTAGCTTCCAGCTCACCTTCTCAAGGAAATCTCCTTGCCCTTCAAGCTCTACAAAACTCCTCGTAGTGATGCGCTGTCCTGCAGGAAAACTTCAACAAGCAATGGAGCTTCACAGCTCAACAGAACCGCTAAGGCAGAAACCTCTCAACCATCCGGAGACGTCGTAGAATTTTGAACTGGACTGCAACTTCTTTTCCTTTTCCCTCGGACTGGTAACATAATCTGGGCTTAATAATTATTCATGCTAAGCAAGACTGTTTACTCAATTCTGTGTGTGTTTATAAGTTTTATATGTGCTGTGATGTTGTAGGTATAAGTTAAATGAAAGTTAATGCTAGTTAGGCTTGCCACAGGCTTTTCCCCCTGTCTCTCATTATCTGATTTAACATCCACACAGATGCGCATATCTCCTCACCTCATTAGCTCAGATCCCAACTACATGTCGTACGTAACACATACTGAAGGGGGGGGGGGGGGGCTGTTAACGTTAGTGGGCCAAACCACCATTTTGAAAGCATGCTGACGAAGGTGTGAACTTTGGTTAGCCATTTTGAGAGCCCCTAATTTACATACACACAAACATGCTCACATACACACATCCTTGTTAATTAGTTTGATTGTTTAGAAATTTGCGTTTTTATACTTTATTATGTTCATAATAAATGTTCTTCTACCACAAATGTTCTGTCATTAATGTTGCATAAGTGAACTTTGCCAACCGTTACACTGTTAAGAACTCCATAACCTTCACTGTTCATTATATAATCTTTAATAGTACATGTTGAGATTTCTAATTGGACTAGATCTTAATGACACTGACCTTAATCAATAAATTGGCTCTTTTCCCTTCTATGAAAGGTGGTGCCCCGTGAGAACTTTAACCAATTGAATTTATGATTTAATATTAATATTTTAAATATTAATGTTTATATTTTATTTTGATAACCAAATGTATTGAGTGCCTAAAGGCACACCATTCTAGGGTAACACTTTTTAAGCCCTATTGCAAAACAGCTGCAAAACAAGTTCAGAGCTCAGTTCAACAGCCTCCCTATGAGTTCTCTTAACTGTTTGTACGTCCTGAGGATTTTCACTGTCTGAGGAGACGTGTACTGAAGTTAGCATCTGTGTTTTTGGACACCCTACGCAGCTGTTTTCAAAACAGGGCTGCAAAGAATCAGTTTTCTCAAAAGTGATTGGGACAGACCTGGAAAACCATGTGCAGGTACCATCATCATCACTACCATTGGACACCTGACAGGTCACCAAAGATTTTAGGTTCCAGCTTAAGTAACTTTCGAGAGGTTAGTTTAATACGAGTAAATACATATGAGTTGTAAACGATTTAAGTGCTCATTCATAGGAAAAATATTCTCAAACCCCGTTTTGCTGAAGGAGATTCTGAAAATTCACCTCAGTTAAGAAGTACCTGTTCTGACTTTGAGGAAGGTGACTACATTGGAGTGGCTAGAATTGCTGTGAAATAGAACCTGTGTGTGTTTACAGACAGGCAGACAATGTTTAAACCTGTGGACACCATCATTGGAACAGCAATGAAATGCATTTGTGATATAGTGTACTGTTTATCATTGATAATGAACAATAACTTTCTATCAATACATGGAGGTCTAAAGGCATAGAACACAAAAAGGGATTCTATCACTAAAAGAACATACGTACACTGATATGGGTTTGATACTGTAGTTGATTTCTACATTTTGAAAAATAATTGAAATTGGAAAATGTGTTTAAAATCATGAGACTTGCAGCCCATCAGCCTGCGTATTTCTGCTGCATGTTGTTAGACTGTTTAACTTCAACAGCCCTACTCAGGTCTGTAATTATATTCATTTTGGTCAGTGATTCAGTATGCTCATGGAAATGAGCTCAACTGTCAAACAGCACAGGTAAAATTAGCACACAGGAATTTGTGTTCAGCGGTCTGTATTTTATTACTCATAATTCCACTCGTTTGCGGCATGTGCTCCCCTGACTTAGAATCATCGACTGAAAAATGTTGCTGCATTTGACAGGTATTAATTTGGATTCCAGCACGGCTGTTTGAAGACATCTGCAAATTATTGAGAGTGTAACTCAGGAATGAGAGCGAAAAGAGCCATCGAATCACAGCCAGCAGCCTGTCGGATGAGCACAGCCTACCTGACTGACAAGAGACGAGCTTGTAGCTCCAGGCCAGCAAACACTTGACAGACAAGAAGGCAGCTTGTCAGTCAACAGCAGTAAACTAAATATGGAGAGCACAGTCTGCATCATAAAACAGGAATTTCTGACTCACATACTAATACACACTACCAATGCTATTAACACTTATTTTCCTGCTTCTGCTGCAAATGCCACAAAAACTATAACACTTACCTTACAACCAAGGAAAAATAATGAGTAAAACAGTTTAAGCCATCCAACAAATCATTCAAGCATAAGTTGAACAGATTATCCTGCAAGGGTCTCAGGGGCCTGGGGCCAATCCCAGCTGACGAGGGTACACCCTGGATTAGTTCTGGGTGTTTTTTTAGTTTTCTCCAAAACCAGTAGGGGAGAGCGGGGTAATGTGGGACATTTTTTACATTTGCTCCCCTCTAGGTGAGCTAAAATGATATATCAGTAAAATGTACAGATTTCCCATTAATTCAGGATGTTTTCTATCAATGTAAAATGATCAGAATGTCTTCAGGACAAAGGCCAGTGAAAATATGATTGTTTTAAAAAAAGTGGTCTTGTGTCTCACTCTACCCCAGCTACGGGGTAAAGTGGTCCACCTACTTTTTCCAATTTAAAACTACCATAACAACATGTTGTAATAGTTAAAATCCCGACAGCTAGATTGACAACCACTGATATCGGACTAGTAACAGAATCATGGGGATTGGTCAATTAAGCACATTTATGATTATTATGATTCATGTGATCTCTTGCACACCCTAGCTTACCTGCACATTGTTTCTCTATCCAATTGGCAGGGACAGGGATATTGTTTTTCTCTGCGTATTCAAATGCCAGTTCACGGCACTTAACTGGAGCAAGGCCATGGAACTGGGCAGCTAGTTTCAAGTGATTGGCAAGCTCCTCCTCCATCTCATCTGTGAATATTCTCTTTACCTCAGCTACTGCACCCCAGGCTACTGATTTTACTTTCCCTTTCTCTTTTTTCTTTATGAATCTTTTGAGGGTTGTCTTGTCAATATTTCTATCCCTTCCAGCTTTTCTTAAGGACTTATTTTCTTGCACGACCTCAGCGGCTGCACTCTCCATCTCTGCGAGGGGTGTTTGGCCCCAGGTTGTCTGCCTGGTGTAGTTTCTTGGCATGATGGCTTTTCTACAATGTTTATGACATTAAAAATAAAACATATATAATGTAATATAACACTAAAATATGTTTAAGACTAAACTTAACTTGAAAAAACAACATCTCTTAGCAGACCACAAATGTGTTCAGTTGGCTAGATACAGGGAGTATCTCACATGAACCGATGTCCCACATTACCCCGCTCTCCCCTACCAAATCAAAAATGGTACCGGTACCTAAACAGTGCCAAGAAACCAATACTTTTTCACAAAACAAAGGTTAAAGATGAATAAATATGAAAGTACAATTCAACATATGAAGTATTAGTTTAAACTACAATAATTTATCAATAAAAAAGAGTTTCGGTATCAGTAAAATACCACAGCTCAAAACTCGACATAGCTTGACATGAAATCACAAAGCAGTCAAACATGGAGCGTTCCCCTGCTTTAAAATGCATCCATGTGTCGCCGGACAAAACACCAGTGGACTGCAGGGTCACCATACAGAGACGAACAACCATTCACTCTCACTTTCACACCAATGGTTTATTTAGAGAGTCTAGGAGCCCAATTAACCTTTATGTTGACTATCAGGGGCCAACTGGACTCACCTCTACTCCTCATCTTTTTTACACGCGTCAGAACCAAAAGCGAGCTCAGTCACCAGTGGTAGTAAAATAGAAATTGCTGCTATAGAGAGGATAACATGTAAACTCCAACTGGGGTTGTCACCAAGCACATTATTGTTGTGAAGCAACAGTATAGGCCAAAGAGAAATATGGCACTAAAAGATTTTAAAAAATGCACAACACAACTGTGTTCATGTTTTATCAGTCTTACAGTGATTCTGTAATTGAAAGAGTGAACAATATGTTGATACAACCAAGTCTAAACAAAAAGTGGTATATGCGGGGGTATTAATGGCAATTTAGAGAGGCATTCAAAGCGATCCAAAGCGAAATGCAAATGTGGCAGTGGTGCTGGCCACAGTGCTCTCCCACACACAGCCAGAGACGGAATTGGTGTTTTTCAACATGATTTATTGTACACCACACACGTGAACACACAAACTTAACACAAACACAAAGTGACTAGATTTTCAACCTAGTCCGGCTTCTCTCAGGAATCTCTAGTCTCTGAGGCGCCGAAGACGCTGCCTTTAAAGTGTGAGGACCAATCAGCTAACAGCTCTCACCTGAGCTGATTAATCGTCTGTGTTGCAGGTGAGGGGGCTGGAGAGCGAATTATTCAGTCAGACAGTTAAACACAGACTATTGTATGCACTCTCACTCACAGACTCATCGGCCATGTGTGACTGCTAAAACAAAAGCAGTCTGTTGGGGTTTCGCTTGGCACACGACTAACAAGATATTGCATGACGGCAACAGCATGAATCCACCCAGATCCAAACTGGACACTCATTCTAACACTGTTTTCCCTCATGCACTGAATTCTGGAAAATGTCTGGAGTTTCTTCCGCCAGCCCCTAGTAAAAACACTGATTAATGTCAGAATGAGCCCATGTGAGAACACAGGAGATGTGAAATTATTTCAGGATTTAAAAAGTGTTGCCATACACCCACAAGACACAGGTGAAGATGTGACAGGTGGACGCTGTTGTCGATGTGCTCAACAGGAAGCGAATTACTACCTTACGTCCTGCCTCTGCATACTGTGCCACCCCATTCAATTTGTGTTCTTGTGAATGCGTCTGAGAGGGGAATCTCCTGTTGCGTTGTTCATGTGTGAAAGGCAAACGCCGAGAAAGGCCAAACCCAACGGTGCGGATATCCTTGTCTTATAAAGGCTTTACTGTCAAGTGAGGAGTTTCAGACTTCTCACCTCTGGAGTCATCTAGGCCTCATGAGTGAACAGATGTTAAGCTGCATATTGGGAACCTCAGGACAGGATGGTCCTTCTAGCTCTAAGTAGATGACTTCTTTCCTGCTACATCCACACTAGGACATTTTAATTTGAAAATGAAATCTCTATCCCACCAGATCTGTGTTTTAACTCAGTTTCAGAGATAATCTAAGTCCATACTAACATCTTAAAATGCATATCACATGAATATTCATATTCATCTGTCATGCAGGTGCCCGTTTGAACAGGAAGCACAGTGTCCATTCTGGAGACAGTTGCTTATTTGCATAGAATATTACAAATTAGAAAAAGGAGCGATAAAAAGTAGGAACAGGGATTTATTTTCCTGGACCGGCAACAATGTGGAACTGTCACTGGCAGTAAGTGTTAGCTTTATATTCACTGCTGATAGTTGAGTTGTTGGAGGAAGTCAATGCGGGTGACTGTCATTTCAAAAAGTCTATGTTTCGTTCAATTTTAGGGGCTCGAAAAACTCAAGAGTAGTGAACACCAGGCCCTTTTGGATAGTGAAAGCAGAAGTAAACACAACACAGCCAGAAGTAAACAGTCTGGCTGTGTTGGAACAAAGCAAGGCATTTACTGCCTGAAGGCATACACTTAACATCACACAATGTTCAACCTTTTCAAACCATCAGCCTTCTCTGGTCAAAATGTGGACATTGTTGTCCTCATATGAGCATCGTTTGTCTTTATGATGTAAGTAGACTGCTGAGTCCTGACCTGTTCATATACAGGTCTGTGTATTCCTGAATGCACTGAGCTATATACACAACATTACTCTGCTTAAGCCTGAAGTTTGTAGTGCACAGGGATGTAGTTTGTTTCTCAAAGATCCCCCTGGGTAATTTCATATAATCCCAACATAAGGCTTAACAATGTTGTTTTGCTTATTGTTGTTATTCCGTTTTTTAGTTAAAGGTCCCATCTGGTTAACCACCTGCTGTAGTACCTTCCCTTCTATCCTCGTGAGCCTTTTCTGACCCCAGTTGTGTAGAGTTCTGATAAGGGTGTTACAGTGTGTAATAAGAAACAAACCGTAAATATTGGTTTATTTGTTTGGGTTGTCTATACTTCTGTGCTCCTTTTATACAACAATGTTCAAGATTTACACTCTTTTCTTCTACTGCCTAATTTCCTCATGGCTTGCAGTGGTATTTCAATAATTTGGCAGAAGCTATTTTTCGATTCTTGATTTATGTTACTAAGTATTAAGTAATATGCATGAGGTGCTGACACGAAACTGCTGTCACCTTAGGAGAAAGAATTGTGGATTTACTTGCAGCCTGCTGGTGCTCAATAATAGAAACCCATAGACTGTAGCTAGAGTCTGACTTTGATGCTGTGAAGTAGCATAGATATCTCCATGTCCTCACTTTCCTCTAAATTTCATCCAAACTAAAACAATTCGGGGAGAGCGTGGCCTAGGGGAGCGGGTGCTCTGCAACAAGAAGGTTGCCGGTTCGAATCCCACTCTTTCCCATCTGCATGCCTAAGTGTCCTTGGCAAGATACTGAACCCCTAAATGGCCCCTCATAAAATGTTGAGTGTACTAAAAAATGTACGTCGCTTTGGACAAAAGCGTCAGCTAAATGACATGTAATGTAATTCCATTAAATTTATATTAACACTTACTAACACTTCAGCAAATTTTCACTGTCAACCTTATGGTGTGTGTTGAATTAATTCCTTAAGAATTTCTTTACGTCAAAATCTGGGTCCATACTGTGTAAGTATACACATTGGGTTTGGATTTCTATCAAGTAAACTGCCTGCATATGTAACAGTTAAGAATGTACTGTATTTATTTTTATTTATAATTTGTACTTGTGAATTTTATTTAGTTATTATTTTATTTTGTTAACACTAGCTGCGGAAGTGATGTTGCTGTGCACCACCTTTTGAGCTCCCCGAAGTTTTTACTTCCTGTCGGCTCTTTTTTTCCCTCAGTGTATTTTTGTCTCGAGGAGGGTGAGTCACCTGTGAATAAGCTCTGTGCTGTTTTATTGTTTTCTTTGATAAATGACCGGTGTAAATTTCATGTTGTATTTATAAGTACATTGTTTATATGTTTTGGCAAATGCTGTAAATTAATGTAATTTAACGTTCACGGAGATGTATTGCGGCTGCCATTTTGTTTTCCCGCCAATTAATTTTGGCAGCCTTTGAAGTAAATTTATTCTATTTTGTAGATTGTTGAACGGAGAAAAAGGTTTTCACAGCGAATCTGTTGGTTTCTGCAGGTATGTGGGTTACCATTTTGATTTAATTACTGACTGTCCAACAATATGTTACTGGTGTGTGTATTTTATGTAATTGATAAGGGTGTGTATACTGTGTTTTATGTATTGCAAGAAAAGTAGGAGTGTATTTTTGTCTCACTGAGGATTGTTGAACGGAGAAAATTGTTTTCACAGCAAATCTGTTGCTTTCTGCAGGTTTCAGCAGGTGAATAAAGAACCTCAAACAAAGTCCTAAATCACGTGTCCACATCTATTACACATATTAAAGACTAATATCCACATCTTGTTTCAAAAAGTCCCATGCTAAAATGTTAGCCTTGTCCTATGTTTGAACTGCATGACAGAGAGCGAAAGGATGAAATACAGCTAAGCAGAGGGAAGAAGAGGTGTGAGTTGGGTGCAGAGGGAACCAGCAACCTGAAAGTGAAGGGCAACATCAGGCTGCTTCAAGTAAATGTTAATATTGATTTAATTAACAATAAATTATGTTGACTCTCACTCTTGCTGACACCTTCACACTCTCCGTCCCTTGATGCCTTCTCTCAGGTATACATTTTTTAGCAGTGTCTTGTTTTGGGAAGCTGGTTATTTTGTTCAGAGGAGAAATTACAATGGATTCCTAAATCCATTTTCACCCATCAATTATTCACATGTGACCAGGCTTCATTATGCATGGAAATGTTCTCAGCTCTCTGATTCAAATTGAGCCTTTCACATGTGTGTGTGCAGGTGTGTGTGTGTGTTTGTGTCCACTTTATACAGTTAGATGCTATGTGATCATCAAAGAGCACAAGTGGATGTGTGTGTATACATGTAGATTTGTACACAGTAAATTTCGCAGTGTTAAATGTGCAGTGTCAAAGTTCATTGACTCTTTCAGAGTTATTACAACAACAGATTGAGTAGAATGCCCCCTAGTGTTGGTGAAAATTTGCAGAGTTACAAGGGGGCGTGTCGATTTGACTCTGTAAAGCCCCGCCCACCTCGTCATCCTTCAAACCGATGAGATCAACCGTCAAGATTTTTCCAACCGCCATGTTCTCCCCGTCGAGCGGCCGCGGTAAGTTTCTTATTCTCATATATTAACCCACTTTTTATGTTGACATTTCAACAGAAATTGTGTTTATGAAGAACATTGTGTTGCTCGCCCCCGTATTTGATCGGGTTTTGTATCTTAACACCGAACTAAAAACGGCTAAGGGGACCGAGTGAATACCTAGCTTAAAATGCGCTTGTGTCCAACTTGACCATGTCCGCAAAAGGTAATTAACACAGGGTTCCCGCGGGGTCTTAAAAAGTCTTAAATTTAATAATCGAAATTTTAGGCCTTGAAAAGGTCTTAAATTTGATTCGGCCAGGTCTTAAAAATTTATGGATTCTCAAACTGTGTCGCGCGCCGGGCGCGACCGGGAGGGGAAATGTGAGGCGGAACTTGTGTTTTGACGTTGGCATCTCTTTAACGGTGGAAATCGCTCTTTCGCCGTAGCCTGGGGTCGCAGTACAGTCTATGGTCGCAACCCGCGGCTCTGCAGCAGCTACCTGTACAGTGTTGTGCGGGCGAATGCGTGTGTGTGCTCCCAGACAGCATACACACACACACAGGCCCCGGGGCTCCGCACCCACTCATTCGCTCAGAGAGACGCACAGTGAGACTGTGTGTCTTTGGGAAAAGGAGTTAAAATGTGTGAACAACATAAAGTGAATGACCACTGACAGCGTGGTGGGAGTGATGCTGCTGCTGTACAGCGAGAAAATAAAGTGGCGCCGTTAAGAGGGAAAGAAACGTCTCATCCTCCTTTTTCACGGAGTGGTCCGGATGGCTCGTTATCTACCAGTCCGCGAGCCAAATAACCAGTGAGCTGCCAACTACGGTCCGGAGCCGCGATGCTGGCCTCGGGGAGGTTAAGGTAACACTTGTTCTCCAGTAAATGTGTTTTGGGGAAAGGTCCGCGCTGCAAAATGTCCCCCCACCAAACAATTCGTAAGGAAATAAATCGGCATGGAACCAATAATCACTTACTTTGCAGCCCCCGGTGAGAACTTATCGGGGACCACCCAGTGCCTAGAGACTCAACAGGTGCGCAGCGATCAAGCGAAAAGAGGGACAATTTACTTGTGTGTCGACCAGTGACGAAACTTTGATTTCAGAGGTGGGGGGGACACAAATATTTTTTATAAAACTCTTCAGTTCACTGTGTTTTCTAGTAGTTCTTCTAGTTTTCTGTTGCTACTTTTAAGTTTACTGTTCCCTTTTTTGGTTTGTCTGGTTGTAAAGCATGTAGCAAAACATTATCACCCAATTCTGTGTTTCACCTTGTTAGTCAACTTCACTCCATCTCAGTAGCACCAATTTTACACTTATTTTTGGAATATATGGTAAACAGACCTCATTTACATAGCACTACCCAGTGGTGGGCAGGTCAAACTGGCAGGAATATCACAGGTGGGGAGAAATTGAATAAAATGTCCATAATTCAGTGTAAGTAGTCAAGTGATCAAATTTATTTAAAATTAATGTAACACAGAACCACTGTCATTTTAGGCAGTTATAGTAGTTTCTCGTCTTGTTAAGCCTTACAGGATGATCGTGGCAATTAAGGTGTGAAAGGGTGTATATTTATAATTACTTCTTAAAGTTG
>CM028869.1:2923697-2946763 GCA_016801935.1 Platichthys stellatus
AATCAAGGTGCTAATATTCAAAAGGGGGGTTGGCCCAAAAGAACAACAAAATATTACCTGTATAGGCAATGTTATATTGGCCTGCGGGATTATATAAAGCCTGCTTCTTCCCACTGCTGTCTTCAGCTCCTTCGGCGTATTAGCCTGAAGCCTTGAAAGGACCCTGCTCTTATCAGCTCTTGCAAGCTGAAATCCTATTAAATTTAGGCTTACTGACGGAAAGCTTTGGCAGATAAAATTGTTAAACTCTGAAAGAGTCCTGGAAAGTTGTGTTATACTGCCTTATGTGGATGACCCTTGCGAATCAGGACTCGGGCTCCCTGGAAAAAATAATAAAAAATGTGTTGTCAATATGATGTCAACATACTGAATCTAAGTATTGTGTCTTATTAGCTATTAACTCACAGTTGAATCGTGTATAGCCTTATTGTGTGTTTGGTGATACATGCAGTGTGAACTCCATTTTAAATTGCATTGAGGATGTAAAATCATGGATGGCAAACAGCGTCCTTCAGCTCAACCAGACCAAAACCTAAGTCATAACCTTCTGCCCTGCCAATGAACTGGCACTAAGGTACATCTCTGAACTACTCATCCCCTATTTCGCGTCACCCCCTAAAATCCGCTGACCACTCAATGCTTACCATTCCACGCACAAAGTTAAAAACCAATGTGGAATTGTTTTCCTCTAACAATTAGATCTCCCCCCCCATTGATATCTTTAAAAACCTGTATTAAGCCCAATCTCTTGTCTATAGCTTTTGGAGTGTCGTCACAATGACTTACTTGAATACATCCTGGCTTTTTTATTTTGGTATTTATCTCATGCTTGTGCCGTGATTTGATCAGTGATCATTTCAGTGTTTTATTGACACTTTACTGTAAAGCATTTTGGTCAACGTCTGTCATTTTTAAATGGGCTCTATAAATAAAGTGACATGACTTTGTAGGCCATGAACAACAAACGTTGCTTTATGGGTTATGTATTGAGCACATGATGTCAATATCTGTGCTATATACACAACAACTAATTCAGGATAAAATGTATTGTATGGGTTTTAAGGGTGTTTGATTGACCAAATTAGTCACTCACTCTACATGCAAGATATATAGGATAATGAAATCATGTGACATTAAAGATGCCAGACTGCATGTATATGTAGGCTGAGGTTTTATATATTTATACTCTGATATGCATTTTGATGCATTTATCTCTTGCTGCCAAAAGTGGAGCAAATGAGTGTCTTTCATTGTTTTTTCACATTGCATACTCGCCAAAGAGATGTAAATACACTTCATATCCAACACTTGCAGATCAACTGTTGATGTGAGTACATTTCCAGTTTAAATAAATACATAAGATTGAAGTTCATGCTCACATCAAAAATCAACACAGTGTGTACATTAACGTTACCTAAGCCGACTGTGCTCAGTCTACAGCACTCTGTATACGAGGGAAGGACAGCTTGATCAGCATTTGGTAGTAGGAAGAGCCTTACTCGCCAAATTCCAAGTGTGCTGTTTGCAGAAGTTACTGTACAAAAAAAAATGTGTCTCTGTATGTGTGTGTGTCTGTCTGTCTCTGTCTGCGTGTGTGTCTCTCCCTCTCTGTGTATGTATGTGTATGTGTCTGTCTGCGTGTGTGTCTCTCCCTCTTTGTGTATGTATGTATGTGTGTATGTGTCTGTCTGTCTGTGTCTATGTCTCTGTCTGTCTGTGTCTGTCTCTGCATGTGTGTGTCTGTCTGTTATCCATTCATACAAAGATGTAACATTCATTCATTTTTAGGGTGTGCTACGACTCTCTGGTCCTGTGCTAAAAAACTGTCAGCCTCTATAGCACTAGTGCTATGTGCTGAAAAAGTTAACGTACAGCCCTGGACTCGGGTGTTTTATTATGAAGTAAAAATGGAAGTGGTGCTTGTCAATTCTGTAAATAGCTGATCCTTTATCTGCTGTTTGGTGGCCTGAAAGCTACACATTTTATTTTCAAATTGAACAATAAAAGTTAACGTTAGTCTTACTGCAGGGCTCTGTTGAAAACCACGCACTTGCTGTTAAATTTGTGTTTTTGTTATCATGATAAGCATATAAGATTCTGACAATGAGGAATTGTGTGCTGCAGGAACCATGTTGATTAAAGCCAGGCTTGGTGATGTCCAAAAATGTGTTAGAATAACGGAGCCAGATCTCAAAGAGTTCTTGATTGCAGGTAAGAAATTGACATTAGACTCAAACATTGCACTGGAAGCTTTATGGTGCTAAATGTGATAGTAACTTTCTTTACAAATGTTACCATCTCTATTGACATTGAGAAACTTTGAATTCTTTGCTAAAAAAAAAGTTATAATACTACAAATACTTTTATTATACACATTAATTTATTCATGTTTGTTAAAAAAAAGTAGACTAATGTTCCAGATTCATTGGACGTGAATGTTTGACCATCATGAACACATACAAGTATTTGTCTTTTCCTGTAGCATTTGCAAAGTCTGGTGTGCCAGCTGTGACAGAAGGTGTGAAAGTTTTTGACAGTTCTGGGACTGAGTTGGATGACGACGTATTTGAGGACGTAGTTAAGGATCCCTCAGCTGGAGTGCTAACCATCACATATGAAACTGGTATGTCTCAGTTAAATATATAATTTATTTTTCAGTTTTCAATGTACATGCTAGTTCCTTGTGGTTAATATTTTCCTTCCTTCTGCTTCTCTTGTGTCAAGAAACTGTCTCCATGGTACCATCTCCTGAGCTGTCTACATCCCTTGAATCGTCTGATTCTCACGACACAATCATCCTCTCAGAAAGTCCTTCCAGTAAACGGCAGAGGCTGGACACAGAAGCCAAGAACGTAAGAATTAACACACAAACAGAGCAGAACAGGGATTATATTAAGGCAGCCAAGGCCATAAAAAAATAACCACTTGTTTTTAAGACATGTGGAATTGTTTTTCTCTTTGTTTGAAGTTGGTGGAATCCACTCTTACCAAGAAACCTGGTGGGGAACGCATAATGAATGAGTATAATGGAAGCAAGTCCCTGACAGATGAAACCAGGAGGAAAATGGTGAACATACTGGCAGCTGACATGACGGAGAAGAATGAGTAATTTGTAAATAGTTTTTATGTTACTTGGTGAAGCTTTTAGATCAAGTTCAAGTCTTTGTTAAATGTGGTTTTAACAAATCTGTACTTTTTTAAATCTTGCAGTATATCACCACCGAGACAGGTGAAAGAAATGTATGCCAGGGGCATTGTGAACTTATTCCCCTACCTCAGTGATCCATTCTCCAGGACCGGTTATGTAAGTCACATATAATCTCTGTGATAATGTTAAAAGGTTAAATATTTTGATTGCTACCAGAGCACACTTTCAAAGGTACTTTTTGATTAGAAAAAATTGATTTAATTGCTCTGCATACATGAGGCTTTTCCAGTTGCAGTTGTGGAACTATGGCTTTCTTACCCCCAGTCCCCAATCCCCAATTGTGAGAGGCAGGAATGGATGATTCATGTCCAAAATGACACTTTTTTTGTTGCGTACAAAATTGGAAGCACCTTAACTTAAAAAAAAATCTCATTAATTGAGTGTCTGTTTTTGTTATCCTTTCACCCTTCAAGGACCATTATTATGATGGCGAGAGTGGATCAGGGTACTTGGCCTGGAGGATCAAAACTATTCAGAGATCCACTGCTAGAGACATGCGATCATCATATGGGGGTAACGCTCTAACAATAATAATAATAAAAGTAGAAGAAGATTTGAAACATTGTTTTTGTTCTTGTTTGTTTTTCTTGCCTGTACGTTTATATGGTTGTCAAAGTATGGTGTTTTTGTCCATGTTGTGTAGCATCATCTGAAGGAACATCTTGGGAAGATGGGCCTGGAGGACCAGCTGCCAGACGAGAGCCCCAGTGTGTTCCAGAGACTGTCCTGAGTGAAGATGGGTGTAAGGAAGCAATCGCACTGTTGAGACATTCAGCTGATGAGGACACAATCAAGAAGAAGATGAGGCTGACGTTTGACTTCCGCCACAACATGGTTCTCGAGCCACAGCAGTCAAGCGATGTACTGTCTGTCTTTCCACGTTTCAAAGACGTCAAGGGCTTGGTAATTTTTACTTCACTGTAACCCATGTCAGTGTTAAGGTTTTACTGTTGTGTTATGCTGTATACACTCAGTATGCCAAGTAGCAATAATTAGCAGTGTAATAATGTCCTGTGAACATACAGTGATGAGGAACATTTAATAACCTCACAGCCACATAAAGGTATTGGTGCCCTTAAGGCAGAGAATAACATAACAAAATAGTGACAACTTACCGAACTAAACAACCACTAAACTCATCAATACACATTTCAAAATTATCAATCACATAATTGCTAATTCACTCACTCACTACCTCATACAACTTCAACTGATGGTCCACTTAACATCAAATTTGTCTTGTTACAGGTTGGGACAGTGACCTATCATCGATTTTGCTGCTGTTACACCTGATTCCCCCCACTGCCCAGGGTCGTAAAAGACCTGGAAAGGTGTCTGCTTCCCAAGCAGAGAAGCATCTTGTGGTCTTCAAGAAGGTTTCTATATTCTCCTAATTTTATAATATGTTTTATTCAATTATGTTTGACTGAGGGAGCTTCAGTTTTGCAGGTCATAATCACTTATACACATTTAAAAACTGTACAAACACATGGAAGCTGTTTTGTGTGTGTCTGTGTAATATCACAACCATGGAATTGTAATAGTCTCGCCTTGTGTTTTGTGTTTTTTCAGACAGGAAACAACATCCAGGAACATCTCGATTCCATCACAACAAGCACACAACCGTACCTCCTGGCTGTAGGACGAAGGAAGAAACAAGTCCACCAGTTCTTCATCATACTTGACAAAACTGCCATCAGTTGCAGGTCAGCCTCCTCACTTGGCGCTTTCAACGAAATGTTTAAGGCGCATTATGTTTTTGCCACCACATACAATCCCATGCTGTACAACATGTTCACGTTCATCCAGACCACTGAGTACAACATAGATGTTGGTAAAGTGAAGGAGAGTCCCCGCGTCGCAGAAGTTCGGGCTAGAATGCTTCATTAGTACTTGAACAGTATTGATCTGTTTGTCATGAAGTGCTTTGTTTGTCAGACTGAGTTAACTTGCACAAATACCCTTGTTAGGCATTTACGAGTTGTTCATGGTTACTTGGATGGAAAATATCTTCGCCTTAAATGTGCTCAGTCTGGATGTGGCTGTGTGCTTGGAACTTTTTCTGGGTTTAGGAAACATTTAAACACCAAACACACTGACAATATTGACCAACAAGTTGATAATGACGTCAATTTAAGCAGAGCAGATCTTGGTGAAGCTGGAGAGCAGGTGACAGCCAATGTAGAAGAGACAGCCTCAACATCTACCCCGTTGACAAGGTCCAGTAGCAGCCCTTTAGATATGTGTGCCACAGCTATTGCACAACTCAAAGCAGCAGGATTAGGTCAGTCTAATGTTAAGAGATTTGTCTCATCAATGGAAGAAGTTATTTTTGAGGTTCACAGTCAGGCTAAAGATGTAGCTTTACAGTGCTTGTCTCCACAGGATACAGAAAATAGGAACAAAATAGAGCAATCCTTCCAAATGTTGGAAAACCCATTCACACCTTTAAATACAGAAGCAAAACTAAGCAGACACCTAAGAGAGAAATGGGGACTTGTTGAGCCTGTACAAAAAGTGCTTGGCACAAGATTTGACAGCAGAAGAAACAAAACTACTGGGACACATGACCAAGTCCTTGTAACTGACATGTTTGCATATGTTCCCATTTTGGAAACACTGAAGAGTATTTTACAAAAAAAAGAATCTGCAGACTTGTTCAAGCCCAGGTATATCGCCAAGGAAGGTGTGTATGCAGACTTGAGAGATGCCACCTATTTTAACCAAAGTCCCCTATTTTCTATAGAAAAAGATGCCCTGCAGATCCAGCTCTTTTACGACGACTTCGAAACTGCAAATGTCTTGGGACCAAAAAGGGGTTTACATAAATTAGGTGCTATATATTTTACTTTAAGAAATTACCCCCCAATCTTTAATTAGTCTTTGATTAATATTCATTTGTGTGCTCTATTTCATGCACAGGACATAAAGCGATACAGTTTTAATTTGATACTGGAACCACTTATTAATGATCTGAAAGTGCTTGAGACAGAAACATTGCACTGGAAGCTTTATGGTGCTAAATGTGATAGTAACTTTCTGTACAAATGTTACCATCTCTATTGACATTGAGAAACTTTGAATTCTTTGCTAAAAAAAAAGTTATAATACTACAAATACTTTTATTATACACATTAATTTATTCATGTTTGTTAAAAAAAAGTAGACTAATGTTCCAGATTCATTGGACGTGAATGTTTGACCATCATGAACACATACAAGTATTTGTCTTTTCCTGTAGCATTTGCAAAGTTTGGTGTGCCAGCTGTGACAGAAGGTGTGAAAGTTTTTGACAGTTCTGGGACTGAGTTGGATGACGACGTATTTGAGGACGTAGTTAAGGATCCCTCAGCTGGAGTGCTAACCATCACATATGAAACTGGTATGTCTCAGTTAAATATGTAATTTATTTTTCAGTTTTCAATGTACATGCTAGTTCCTTGTGGTTAATATTTTCCTTCCTTCTGCTTCTCTTGTGTCAAGAAACTGTCTCCATGGTACCATCTCCTGAGCTGTCTACATCCCTTGAATCGTCTGATTCTCACGACACAATCATCCTCTCAGAAAGTCCTTCCAGTAAACGGCAGAGGCTGGACACAGAAGCCAAGAACGTAAGAATTAACACACAAACAGAGCAGAACAGGGATTATATTAAGGCCGCCAAGGCTATAAAAAAATAACCACTTGTTTTTAAGACATGTGGAATTGTTTTTCTCTTTGTTTGAAGTTGGTGGAATCCACTCTTACCAAGAAACCTGGTGGGGAACGCATAATGAATGAGTATAATCGAAGCAAGTCCCTGACAGATGAAACCAGGAGGAAAATGGTGAACATACTGGCAGCTGACATGACGGAGAAGAATGGGTAATTTGAATTGGTGTTTTATTGGTGTTTTCGACCATTCGTGTGGACAAATTCAAAATGGCCACCAATAAACCCCCATGGGACATTAGATGACCCGGGCAACAAGCAAAAATCTTAAGTAGACACCTTCAGGGTCCTAAAAAAACATGTTTCAAAAACGTTTGTCTCGGGGACATTGGGACCCCTCCTTCCTACTAGACTATGGGTCAGTGTTTTAAAGTGGTGGCATTGTAAGACTGATCAAAAGTTAACTTGTTTTTTAAGTAATGTTTTTATGCAGACTTGATCAGTTGCTTGGCATGACTGCAACCATCTAGCTCAGATGATGTAAAGTTCACTTTGAGCCCTGTAATGGCATGGCAAGTACACTGTTAACTGTTATTGTTTTGGGGTGCTTGGCACGGCAGGCACACACACCCATAGCACTGTTAACACAATCTTACTGTTATGTTACATGTGAACAAGTTATTGTTTTGGGGTGCTTGGCACGGCAGGCACACACACCCATTGCACAACTATTCACTTTGTATTTATTTTGTACAACTATAAAGGTTGATTCCAAATGTTAAATGCACTTTTAGAAGGTACTTTGTGCAATAGAAAATGAGAAGTTTAATGCATTTTGGTGGTCACTTGTTTTTATTAAATGGTATTTCTAAAAGTATATTATAGATAGAGGCAATTTGACACTACAAATGTGTAAAAGTAACAACATATTGATCTGTGCAGTGTTAAGATTTGACTCTTTCTGAGTAGTTTTTTCACAGCACAGAGTAAATCATCAACACTGTACTGTGTAAAATTAACAGTAATCAGAGTTATATGAGCCTCCAGTGTTAACCTTCAAGAACTCCATTCAGTGTTAAAAAGTACATGAATCAGAGTTGATTTGTCACCACAGTAGAGTAACTTATCAACACTGCTTAGAGTCATATTTAATCTCTCCAGAGTTATTTAACCTGTAGTGTTAAGTTCCATTAACACTGTACAGTGTTAGCCAGTGTTAATTTTTTACTCAATTTTGAGTTAATTTAACTCTGAAATTTTAACACTATGGAAAGAGTTAATTTAACACCAATTCTGATAAGGACCAAATACACTCGGACACAGTGTTACATTTAACTCTTTAACTGTTGATTTAACACTGCAAAATTTACTGTGTAGTTTTGTTTGAGTGTATGTCTTTCAGTAACTGTGCGTCTGTATTCACCTGATGTGAGGAGGGTCAATTCCCACATGTATTCAGTGTGGAACAGCGGCTGCTTGTGAAAAAAAAAACGACCTCCCTAAGAAACACGTTTTATTTAATGCAGTGGCAGGGTCTGATTGGTTACACATATTTATTCGCTGTGTTGTTATTATTCTGGCTTTTTAATAACGCTCCCTTTTGCAAGACTTCAGGAAGTGGATTCATCTTTAGTGACTTCCAGCACTTATACTGGTTTGTACACAGGCGGGTGTCTGAACTCAGAGTATTTTCAATTCAGCTTTTGTATTTGCTTTTTTGAGTCTGTGTTTTGACTGAACAGAAAAATGGTATGATCCGGACCAAGCAGAGTGTGAAACCTCCTTAGATTCTTCCACGAGTAACACTGGGTATCTGCACAAAATTGTAATCCATCAAAACACAATTCATAAAAAAAACAAAAACATTAGGTATTATTGGTACTATTGAAGGTCCTATGTGGATTAATAATATATGTAACATACAGTATAACCGTGGTCCATACAATAGAGATATTTCAGTTCAAAGAAAAGTGGCTCATAGCGTCTAACAAATGTATTAGTTGTTAAATTCACACGTTCGTTCCTTGCCAAATGCTGACTGGAACTTAAAAAGTCTCACGGGCAAGATGAAAAGCTAATGCACAATATGGTATCTGACAGTCAAATTAACGTGGCAAGTTGGCTTTAAGCAGAAATCACTAAGTCTTGGAAGAGAAGAAATTCTACCTTAGATTTGCCGGATTTCATCCACACTCGAACACCTCAGTGTCTTTTGAATGGTTTACGAAAGCAATTGCTAGGTAGTTGAAATTCAGTCTTCTCCTCAAACCTTGGAAGTGTGAATTTACATGAAACAAAAAATATTCAGGCTCGATAAAATTATCAAAATGATTGAGACTTCCTAGAGCTTGACGTTTAGTACGTGTATACTTACTCACCTGAGCTGCCATCCATTGTTTGCCATCAATTTTAAATGGCTCATCAAGTTTGTCTTTGTATTATGAATATGTACCAATATAAACTGACTGTCATATAAACATACGTAACACAAACAAATCCCAGACCCGATAGTTTAATGTTTGTGTGCGTGCTTGTCTCTATGTTGCAAATCAGTAAATCTTTTCACCATGAGGAGACTACAGCCAGACTCAATTCACAGATACTCCCTTATCTCCGACCAGTACCCAAGGTCAGGTTATAGATAGAGGGGCAACTAGCAGCAGTACATTGTAGTATCTACGCTTATGAACTTTCAAATCTAATTCAGATGCCATGACAGAGGGCCAACAACTAAAATCCTTTTTTAGCAATAAATCAGTGGCTAGACGTCAAGGTTAGGTATGCATGCTTACGTGGATGTGCTGTTGGGATGGGTGACGCAAGATGACATTTCGTTTCAAGGGTCTGTGGTTTCCTCCAATTGTGATTCGAGAGAGGCTCTTACCAGCGGCTTCACGCTGATTCATATGATAATTTGAATCAGCATATTTTTCACGAACGGTGAACTTAACGAATCAGTTTTAATATGATGAACGTGAGTGAACGTCACGTTGACGTTCATTTTTCAAATAATCATCGTATCAGGCCATCATGAAATACCAGGAGCGGGTGAATGTGTGTGCTTGTGTGTGTGCACGCTCCCAGATAGCCGACACACACAGAGCCAGGGCTCCGCCCCCCGCCCTGAGCCCCGCTCACTCGCTCAGAGAGACACAGTGAGATCGGAGCTCGTTCACGTGGAGCAGCCTCTCAGTGACTGACCGGCTGCTTCACAACAGTGGAAACAGTGAAAACAACGATTTTCTCTGGTCTCGGCTGATCAGAGATCAGCGCAGCAGCTTCTTGATCAGAGCAGAAGCTGCAGGTGGTTTGTACCGATCTGCAGTTTCTGTGTCGGCCTCCAGTCTGACCTGCTCTCACGTTTTTTCAGCAACTAAAATATGCGTCACACCCTAATACGTCCCGGCGCTCTTCCCTGCAGGTCGCTAATCTATAGTTCCGACCCCCGGCCTCGGTAAACTAATCATGGATAAGTCCCAGAAAAAGTCTGGGAGGAAAATAGAGTTTAATTCTGCGTGGACAGATTAATTTTGCTTTCACTGCCAACGATGCTGTCTTACATGTATGCTTGATATGTGGCGAGGAATTACCAAACAATAAGAAATGTAATGTTGAAAGATATTTCCAGAGCAAGCACATAGCATCTGCTGAAAAGTTCTGTGTTTAATTTATTCCAAAGTAGGCCCACACATGTATTTTGTTCTCCAATTCATAAGAGTTTGGTGTTTTCCTATTTTGTAACAGGTTAAAATAGCAGTTAAATGTCAACAGTTTTTTGTATTGTCGTTCTATTATTTAATAAATGCAACCAACCATAGTTTTTATAAATATTGTTTAACTATATATATATATATATATATAACTTTATAACCTGTGTTATCAAATATGTTGTGCGGCTCCAGACAGATTTAATTTGGGGGAAGAGGGGGCGAAATGGCTCTTTCGATAGTAAAGGTTGCCTACCCCTGCCCTAGCCCTAATGTAAAGTTAAACCAAATTTATGAGTTAAAAGAAAAACTTGGGGCATCAAACTGATTTGAATAGAAAAAAAAAGATACAGAGAGAGCGACTGAGAGATACAGTTCATTTGAGTTCATGTGGAGGCGATCTTCGGCAAGACATGTATATTCAGCTTGTCCCCAGTTACTGAGGAAATGCATCTTCACACCACAATAAATGTCGTCAGTTGGGTTCTGGTACCAGGGCACAGGAGAAAAGAGGAGAATGGAGAGAAAAAAAGAAGTCAGTTATCAATTGGGATGAGTGAGTGGGATAGAGTGGGATAAAGAGATGGAATCAAACAGACATAAACGTTACTGCGTTCTAAAATGTAAGACTTAACAAGAACAAGCCATGTGCTATGTTCAGGCCTAGACTTGTTATAGAGAAGAAGAAGTAAGGTCAGGTTCTAAATTTCTTTTTCATGGTGTCGTTGTTATAGATTTGAGAATTTGCACTAAAAAGGCAGCTGAAACATTTGCCAGGACTCGCCACTCTTATTGTAGTTGAATATTCCAAGAAGAGTTCTCTTCTCTGAGATTTCTCTCTTTCCCTGGGAGAGAATAATACATCAGAGTTGAGACTGTTGTACGTGAATCACCTTTATCTCCAAGGTTTAAACACAGAGTGATAGAACGTCTCTAGTGCCTCGTATAATGGATTTCAACTAATACACTTCTCCAAAAAATTAAAGGACCACTTTTTTATCAGGGTATGGCATGAATTCAATTGCACTTTTTTGATAATTATCTGGTCAGTTAAGTAGTAGAGGGGGTTGTTAATCAGTTTCAGCTGCATTGGTGTTGATGGAATTAACAACAGGTGCACTAGAGGGGCAACAATGAGACGACCCCCAAAACAGGAGTGGTTTTGCATGTGTAGGCCATTTCAAGTTTCTCCCTCTTGATCACTTCGACTGGTTTTCCATTAGTGTTGGCTTTAGCTAGAGTCATTATCTCTACTGGGAGCATGAGGCGATTTCTTAACCCTACAGAAGTTGCACAGATTGTCCAACTCCTCCAGGATGGCACATCCATGCGTGCCGTTGCAAGGAGATTTGATGTGTCTCCCAGCATAATATCCATAACATGGAGGAGATTCCAGGAGACAGGCAGTTACTCTAGGAGAGCTGGACAGGGCCGTAGAAGGTCCTCAACCCATCAGCAGGACCGATATCTGCTGCTTTGTGCAAGGAGGAACAGGTTGAGCACTGCCCGAGCCCTACAGAATGACCTCGAGCAGGCCACTGGTGTGAATGTCTCTGCCCAAACAGTCAGAAACAGACTTCATGAGGGTGGCCTCAGGGCACGACGTCCTGTAGTGTGCCCTGTGCTCACTGCCCAGCACCATGGAGCTCGATTGGCATTTGCTATAGAACACCAGAATTGGCATGTCCGCCACTGGCGCCCTGTGCTTTTCACAGATGAGAGCAGGTTCACCCTGAGCACCTGTGATAGACGTGAAAGGGTTTGGAGAAGCCAAGGAGAACGCTATGCTGCCTGCAACATCGTTCAGCATGACCGGTTTGGTGGTGGGTCAGTGATGGTCTGGGGAGGCATATCCATGGAGGGACGCACAGACCTCTACAGGCTAGAGAACGGCAGTCTTACTGCCATTAGGTATCGGGATGAAATCCTTGAACCCATGGTCAGACCCTACGCTGGTGCAGTAGGTCCTGGGTTCCTCCTGATGCACGATAATGCCCGGCCTCATGTGGCAAGGGTATGCAGTCAGTACCTGGAGGGTGAAGAAATTGATGCAATTGAATGGCCCTCACTATCACCTGACCAAAACCCGATAGAACACCTCTGGGACATTATGTTTCGGTCCATCAGACACCGCCAGGTTGCTCCTCAGACTTTACAGGAGCTCACTGATGCCCTTAGACAGATCTGGGAGGACATCCCACAAGACACCATCCGTTGTCTCATTAGGAGCATGCCGCGACGTTGTCAAGCATGCATACAAGCATGTGGGGGCCACACAAGATATTGAGAAGCATTTTGACTTGCAGAAATTTAAATTTGGCAAAATGGACAAGCCTGCCACATCACTTTCTCACTATGATTTTCGGGGTGTCTATAAAATGTAGCCCTCTGTAGGCTGAAAACTTTTATTTACATCAAAGATGTGGCATCCTTTTGTTCCTAGGACATTAAACTGTCCATATCAGTATAAATATCCAACATACTTTTTTTTCACAATGAGATCTGATGTGTTTTGAAAGTGTTCCTTTAATTTTTTTGAGCAGTGTAGTATTGGGAGCACTCACATCGAGTTCAAAGGCTTTGGGCACAGACTTGATGCTGCCAGTGGGTGAGATGTAGCGTGATATGTGGTCCACTGTCATGTGCGTTATCTTCACTGGATGACAGAGAGTGATGGCAAGAGTTCCCTGGGCACCAGGGAATGACCAACACCTCCCTGGCAGCAGTGGTGCCAGACCCTGGGAAGAGAGGAGATACAATTAGGAAATAATATCTTCTTGTATAAAACTAATAGTCACCGACTTGCAGTGAACAATACCCAGCCCCACAGAAGGGACAAAGAATACAGGGCGGGCAGTGATCATTCATTATACCTGAATAACGGTCCATGGGTTCACATTGACAGTCAAAATCGTGAAACCAAACTGGGTCACAAACTCCCTACTACCACAATATGTCTCTGAACACCTTGAACTAATCACCCTTGCCCTGCAAACAGAAACACAAAAGTGGGTAATTTGTATGAATGCTGAGTCATCATTCTGCAAGAATGGTAAAATAATGGTCATACTGAGCTTATAGAAGTGATAACTATAACTGATATGTGATGCTGATGACTAAATTTGTAATGCAGTATCATTTACTTAAGACAAGTAACAGTGACATGGAGATATTCCTGACCTTGAACCTCAAGGGCAAAGTCAGCCATTTTGTCAGCTATCGAAGGTCCACTTCCTTTGTCATCAAACATGAATACGTCCTGCTCCTGATACTTTCAAATGGTACATAATTAATTCGTATTGACATTTGTGACATCTAGAGTCAATAAGTAGTCTTGGAGATGATCTAGATCTAGGGGATCTCTCCATCTACCTTAATGTGGTAACTAAGCCACTTCTCCATTGCCTGTTGGATCTCTGGGGTTAGTTGGTTGTTGGTAGCTGAAGGAGCTTTGACCCCCTGGTAAAGCAACAAGAAGGTTGCAGTAACATTTCAGTCACACCATATCAAAGAAACACAACGGCAGGTTTGAAGTAAACAAGAACTAAAGATTAATACCTGTGTGTGTCTGTCCTGGCAGACATCTCTAGCAGCACTGTTACCACTGCATTCTTAATCTCCAGTGCTTTGATCCTGTTACCAAGGCTCGATTTCAGCCTGCTGAAGTCCTGCATGTCTAGATTTATCAGTTCCTTGATCTAAGGGAGAAAGATATGGTCAGGGTGAAAAGTTGTCTCTGCATTTGGGCACCATTTTTGTAACTTAACTAGTTTCTCTGCAAGAACTTAGATCCCGTATAATTTGAAGTAACTAACTTGGACCAAAGACCTTTTTTCAATTTTTTAAAGGAAATTGTAGTTTTAGGTGTAGAGTTGCAAAATTCGTCAGTACTGGCAGTGGTGTGTACTTGTTAAAATATACAGAAGATACAGAGATTATGTTTCACTAAGGATATTAGACACAACCCAGAGTCAGAGTCTAAAATCTGGAGTAGGGACTACTCTACTAGAGCACTACTATATTGTTCAAGAATATAGGAACATTTAAATGAAGAAATGCATGATTTACAGGGTATAGTTTGAGAATCTGAATTCTTCAGAAGCTTAACAGGAATTATGAACACAAATACACAGCAATGGGAACACACCCCTGACAATTTGACTTAACAATGCCAATAAAACAAGCCCAAGTATGAGCTTGAAGCATTCATCAATAAGGCACTGCTGTTTGCTATCATGTATCCAGAACTTCGAGCTGAATCCTTTTTGCTGGGACCGTTGGTAATTCTGTAGTTGCAGGTAGTCTGGTTACTCCTTATTGTGCTGGCAGTCCTAGTACTCCTGGTATTATTGGACAGGCCCTCAGAAATCAAGTACCTTGAGTGCAATCGAGTTGTGTCATACGGTACCAATGCAGGATAATTGACTACAGAGACAAATACATGTTAAACAAAATTGACTTTCTTTTTGTGAATTACAACATTCATTTTACCTCTTCAAGCTTCTTAACATTATACTAATTACAAAAAAGTACCGAAGGAATACTCGTTGAACTAGATGCAAGCCTGAACTTTACACTAGTTTGTTGCAGGAAATTGTTCTTTTTAAATCTAGAAAATAACAAAAAAAACAACTGCGCACAAGTTCGCAATTTATCTAACCATAAGACTGGGCCCTGCAGAAACGATATTGTTTCAAGCGCTTTGTCCCCTTTCCATCTCTAAAAAGGTAATGGATAGCCAAAAATCCGGGCGCTCACATCTCGTGGAGGAAGGAAGAGGGTTGAGGGCGAGAGGGCTGGCTCGTTGGCTTTTAAAGGAGCAGGCACTCAAAAACAGGTCACTTTGAGCAGGGCTGTTTTAAGTGATCCTTGCTGTATTTTGACCAAAATATGTTACAGACATTTCTTTAAGACCCAAAGGAACCATATCAACTTGTGGTAAAATGGGCATAATATATCCCCTTTAAGAACAATGATCAAAAAATGTTCAAGGTTTACTGGACAGATTCCAAGTAATTTCAGTTTACAGGAGTAATACAAACTTTAAAAAACCTGCTAGTTAAGGCAACACTCACACCAATGCATCACAAGAACAAATATATGTTATTACAAGTGTTTTGTAAACTTCACACCACAGACATCCAATTGCGTGTAATATTTTGTGAAAAATTTGGAAAAAAGTATGTAGGAAAAACTAAAAATTCCATAACCACAAGAGTGGTACAACACAGGTATAATTTGAGACATAAGAATAACACAAATACTCCTTTAGTCAAACACTGGCCCTAACCCTAACCACTATGGACCTTTGCCTAAACCTTCTAACTTGAGAACATCAGTGTTTATCTAAGTCCAGATATTCTGTACAACATATTCTCCAAATTACACTAATCAAAAAGATTAACTACACACATATGTATTGATTTACTCACAAGAACAAGAAATAAACTCACAAATCACAAAGACTAATGGACAATTTGTGGATGTTACGAAGTAGTAATAGCAACATGATGGAGCACAAAAAGAATACATGGATGTAGACAACTCAAATAAACACTAAGGAAATAATTATGTAATTGGATATGCAAGTTAAAACAATCACAGTTTATACGAAACTCGCTTAAAATCGAAAGTCACAGTTCAGTTATAAAAAAAGACAATTCGTAGACAAAGTAGTAAAAACATGATTTATTACATAAACAATATATGGATGTAGACAACTCATTAATACCATGTCATTTGATATGAGTTAAAACTAACCCAGTGCAGAATGATATATTTTATGTGCCCAATAAGAACTGAAGAAGACCTAAGCGGGTCGAAACGTCGTCAGGAGACATGCAACACAGTGACACCGTCACGTGTTTTCAGTTTGATTTATTGTGTTTGTGATTTAATTTCATGCAAAAAACAATGGTTCCAAGTTGCATTCTACGCTTTCTCAAGTATTCTCACAATGCTGAGTTTTTTTCCTCTCAAACAGGCAAGGCCCACAGTTGTGATACCGACGCACATGTCCCAGCTTAGTCCCACTAAACTGAAATACAACTCCACGGAGCTGAAAATGTCCCAGTATTATCTTGTTTTTGTTTTTATGCCGTACAAGATACCCTGCATAACTAGATGTCAAAGTTGAAAGGTGGCTTATTATCATGTTACTGCAAGGTAAAACAAATTCTTAAGTTTCTTTTTTCTGTTGATTTCTTCTAGACTCTTGATGATAGAAATACAGACCTCTGGGCATTTTCGAGGGAAAGGCCGGCCAGGTCTTTCTTTGTAATGATCATGCAGCATTAGACTAACGTGAATATTTCTAAGCTGGCAACCTGATCGCTTGGTCAATTGCACAGTGTAAAGATCTAGCAATTTAGATTTTGTAAAAGTGTTTTCTGTTAAACTGGTAGATCTCTGTTGTTTTATCTTTGAGTTGTTTTCATTTTTGCATTCTGTGTTTCTGTTTCCTGCTTTATTTTGTAGTCTCTGTTCCTTGTGTGTTGATTCTGACTTCTCTTCCTGTCGGTGATTGTCTTCCCAGTCCTCATGTATTTCACCAGTGTTTAAATTGGCCCTGCTTTCCCTCTCCGTATATAAGCCTCTGTCCTTCCCTTTGTCCTTGTCGGATTGTTCTTGTGTTGTTGCTCTTCTTGCTGTTCTTGTTCTGGTTCCTCTTGTCGCTCTGTCTGTGTTTCTTGGTGCTGTCCTTTCCGTCGTTCCTGCCCTGTCCTGATCTCCTGAGCCTTGTGTAAGTTTCCTTGTGTTTTTGTCCTCTTGTTCTTGTCTTTGCAGTTTTTCCACTTTAGTGTTTGTTTTCTGTTTTTGGCTAGTTCAGAATTTTCAAATCGTAACACACATAGGTCCATGCCTCAAAGCCCTGGATCCAAGCTTCCTACAGCCGTAGTGTGGCCAGGAGCCGCAACTGGAGCAGACTGACATGTGCTGCCTGACCCAGGTAGGTCGCTTGTTATCATGTTAAGAGTTCGATTTTAGAAATGAATGCAAATGTTACTTACATTTTACTTTTTTAATGGCAGACAAAGAAAGTGATTTAAATTACAAAGAAATAATCATCCTCCCATTTTTCTTCAGCCATGAAGCAGCACGGAACTTTCAAACATCCGCTTGTCTGCCAGACCGGGCACATTATGTCCGACGACCTTCATCCACGCTGCGAGTCGTGCCTGGGCCCAGAGCAGGCCGGCCTGGCTCTCACCCCCGGAGCCAACTGCGCCTTCTGCAAGCTCCTGACGGAGCGCGAGGGACGCCGGCTAGTAAATGCCTATGCCAACATGGACGGTTGGCAACGTGACTACAGGCTGGACGAAGCCATCAACTTCAGCTGATGAAGTTGATGGCTTCCCCCTGCAGCTCGAGGTGTCGGATGACTTTCATTCACCGCCGGCTTACACTCCACTGACGGCCATTGGTCCCCTAATGACAGAGCTCCTTAATGCCCTGGATCCAAGCTTCCAACAGCCGTAGTGTGGCCAGGAGCCGCAACTGGAGCAGTTTGACTGACGTGTGCTACCTGACTCCGGTAGGTAGCTTATTATCATGTTCAGAGTTAGATTTTAGAAATGAATGCAAATGTTACTGACATTGTGCTTTTTTCATGGCAGACAAAGAAAGTAATTTAACTTACGAAGAAATAATAATCTTCGTAACCGGAGCAGGTGAAGTTCCAGAGCAGATTATTTGATCCGTGGACTTCTTTATAAAGAAGCAACACGTCTCATGAGTTGTGTCTCACCATTAGTAGACGACAGCTGCATGAGAACCTTCTCTCTGACAAGGTCCTTAAACTGCGACAGACGTCCGTAGACCAGCGCTTCACAGCAAAACTACTCTACAAGTACTTTTCTTGCATTGGATCAACTGCGTTCATCAAACATGGAGACGATCAACTTCTCAGACACAGTAAGTTTCGTTCTAAGCAGGATACTTCAAAAGTCTTCTTACTTTACTGTAGTTTTGCAGATGTTTGTAAATGACTAAAGTCCATTCAGCTCTGTCTGTTTGAATATATTTGAAGTTAGGATGGGACTGTGTATTCACCTGTTATATGTATATTGTGTCTTACAGTCCCTTGGATAAATGCAGTCAGATGAAAAAAAACACAGGCCCTCCAGGCTTCTGAGAATGCGACTCTAAAGCAGCAGGCGGCAGAGCAGGCTGCAAGAAACAATGATTTAACAAAATGAATAGTGACCAGCAGAAGCAGCTGGAAGAAGACAATGGTGCTCAGTAGGAGCTGAAGTACACAAGGACTATATTGCCTCAATGCTGTATGAGGGCAGACAACGGGGTCGACATGGAGACGTCTGTGGACACAGGAAGAGCCAATGAGGAAGAGATTGAGAAAGAGCGTGATGATCTGAAGACGAGAGTGAAAGAGCTGGACGAAGTATCGAGCTCTGCTGGACATCGCGGAGGAGCAGAATTGACAAAAAAAAGTTCACGGGTATGAACACCTCAAGTAATTTATTAAATGTATAATAACAAATTCATGCATGTTTTCAAGCTAACTTCACAGTAGAACTATTATATTTCTCTTTTTCTTCTAGACTCTTGATGATAGAGGTACAGACCTCTCTGGGCATTTTTGAGAGAAAGGCCGGCCAGATCCCTCTTTGTTATGATCAGCTAGCATTAGACTTACGTGACTATTTCTATGTTGGCCACCTGATCGCTTGGTCAATTGCACACAGAGGTCCATGCCTCTACTTTTCAGTTTGTTTTATTTTGAAATTACTGAAGAATTAGCATGTGAATGTTACAATGTGAACTGTTGTAGGTTTGACAGAAGGCAAAACCGTCATCTAGCAAATTAGCCACAATAGACGATGAGAGGAGTTGGAGTGCGTCGGGCACTCATGATCGCCACTGTAAGTAATTAATACTTAACAAGTCATGATGAAAGTATAAGTTATCTGATGTGACTGGATAGATTTGTTTAGTAATGTTTAATAAACTGTTGCGTGCAATGGAACATTCCAGTGAAAAACTGACTTCATCATAGTATTCTTAAATCCATATATACACGTGTTTTCTATTTGTAGTATGCATGGCTGGACGAGGACATCACCCAGCAGAATCTTTACATTCTGAACAATCAATCGAGCATCCAGGCAATGGGTCGCCTGGTCAAAAATGTGCGGCTCAGGAGGGCTGGCCAGCAACAAGCAAGGCCCAGCTTGCTGTAATGAGAAGCCTGAAAGATGCCTTGCAGCAGGTGGAGGTGATACAGGCCTGTGCTGCATACAGTACTGATGGTGTCTTGATGTGCGTTGTGTCAAGTCAAGGATCGCGAATATTTAAAATAAATTTGAAAACATTAATGTGATTCTTGTTTTAGTACACTGCTAAGTGTTATTTTGCTTAGATGTGTGTATTTCTCATTTTAATGTTGTAATATTTGGTCTCCACTACACATAGACTATGGATTTCTTTTTGATGTAATTTGTCCCAGAATGTGGACGACAAACCTTTTTTTTTTTTTTTTTACATGTTTTATTTGTAATTTCCTCACTTCCATCAATTTAACATTTTAGGCCATGTGGACTTCTTACGCTGGGTTCACACCAGACGTGGAAGCGACGCCAAAACGACGAGTGGAGAATACGTAATTTACCCTCGACACCTGACATTTAACGGAGCAAACAGCGGAGAAGTTCTTAGAGATGGATGACATTAAATTAATAATTGAAATGGAGAAGTACAGTGAGTTGTATGACTTGATCGGCTGGGTGGTATTACGTGGGATGGCTTAACTCCGATGCAATTGGTCGGTGCATTTCCTTATCCGCTAAACATCTACCATAAAGACTACAAAAGCTGCGCCGGTTACAAATAAAATCGCCCCATGAGAACCTTTGGTTTTGGCTGTAAGTACAGGTCTGTACAAAAGGGCATCTGGGTCCGGACTCGGACCGCCTGTTAGGGAACCTATACCCTAACCCATACTTTGTATTCCCCTTCTGTTGTCTTAGTTTTAATTTTACAAATTACATTATTAAATGTCCCTCTCTGCCCATCCACTACAGCCACACAAGGAGTCATATAGATAAAAAGAGAGAGGGGGGGGCGGCTACGTATTCTCTGCATAGGCTTGAGTGGAGAATACGTAATTTACCCTCAACACCCGACATTTAATGGAGCAAACAGCAGAGAAGTTCTTCAACATGGATGACATTCAGTTAATAATTGAAGTGGAGAAGTACAGTGGGTTGTATGATCCTCAGAAAATGTTGTTTAAAGACAACACTAAAAAAGACAAACGTTGGGACGCTGTTGCTTAATGTTGGAGCAACAATTAAATATATGCTTGAAAAAATTATTAAATGCTGTTTTTACAGTGGCGCTTCAGCGTCCAGTGTGAACAGCCAAGCACCTGCCTGCAAGGGATTAGCGACAACGTTTCTACCCTCTTGGGTCTTCTTCAGGTCTTATGCATGTGAAAAAGTAAACTATATCTATCTGAGCTGTGAGGTCCTTCCACTATAATGTTCAGAGTAAGAGTGAGTGAGGAGAATGAGGGCTCCTCTATTTATGGGTTGCCTCTCAAAGACTCCTCCCCCTTGTCAATTCCATAGGGATCCTTTACTAAACTGTGAATAAAAAATACTTCATCATTCATGATACCTTGTATCTATGAATATATTATAATTTATTGGACTTAGTGATATTTTAATTAATTAACAATCTATTTAAAATAAAATTGTGACTTGTAATTTTAAACGAATTTCGTATCGATAAACTGATTGTTTTAATTCACATATCAAATTACATGTTTTAATTTGAGTTGTCTACATATATGTATTGCTTGTCTAATAACAAATCATGTTATTACTACTTTGTGACATGTAAGAATTGTCTTTTTTTCATAACTTAACTGTGAATTGTTATCTTTAGCGAATTTCGTATAAACTGTGATTTTTTAACTTATATATCAAATTTCATGTTTTTAATTTTGGTTGTCTACATCCAAGTATTCCTTTTGTGATCCATCATGTTTTTATTACTACTTCGTAACATTCCCAAATTGTCTTTGTGATTTGTGAGTGTCTTTCTTGTTCTTGTGAGTGTATATATATATATATATGTGTGTGTGTGTGTATTTATTATTTTTGATTAGTGTAATTTGGAGAATATGTTGTACAAAATATCTGGACTTAGATAAAAACTATTTTTCGCAAGTTAGAAGGTTTTAGGGCCAGGATCCATGGTTAGATTTTAGGCAGAGAGAACGTGGGTTAGGTTTATGCAATAGTAGAGGAGACTTAGGTTTAGGCATGCATTAAAAAGTGTTAGGGCAATAGGCCACGGCCAGTCTTATTTAGTCTAGTTCGGAGGTTAGGTTTAGGCAAGGGTCCATCGTGGTTAGGCTTAGGGCAAGAGTCTAAGGTAAGGTTTAGGAAGGGAGAGTGTGTGAGGTACGTTTAGGCTTGTGTAGAAAATGGTTAGGATTAGGACCTTTGTCCAAGGCCAGGATTCTAACCCCACTGTACACTATGAATTGGTTTTCCTGAGTACTGAATATTATCTTCATTCGAATTAAATGCCCCATAATGTTTAGGAGTCATGACATATTCGCAAAATTGTTGAATTTATATTAACATTCAGGCTAATTGGTTCTTTCGTGTTTAGGAAGAAGATCCATCTACTCTCCATTTTGTTTGGTTCTATATCGGTCCAAGACAAATTGTATTGGAGGCGTGCTACTTTAAGTGATTGTGGTTCATGTAATATGAAGTGTTTGACTAGAGGAGTGTTTGTGTTTATTAGAGATGAGCCGGATACTCGGCTGAAACGAGTATCCGGTACGGATAAAGCACTTTTGCCGAGCACGAGTATTATACGAGTAATACGAGTCAATATCTGTGCTCAGACTGAATGAAAATCCTCACACAGCATCACAGCGCTCCTCCCCTTCACACATTTTGACTGCTGCTGTGAAATCTGAATGGAATGTACATATTCGGCGTAAACTCACCAGCTGGGACTTTATTAGTCCCCTGTAGGTGTGTCCGGGATGAAAGCTCGTTTTAAAGAGCAGTGCATGTGTCCTTAAAATAAACCTTGATGTCCAATTTATGTGATTGTGTGAACGTCAATCCAATGAATACCGTGGTGTCGAGAAAGTCCATAGACTGGTCATTTGAAGTGTACTTCAGATGGATGGAATCATCGTGTGTGTTCAATATATAAAAAAAAAATCATCAAACTCCTATTTGGAGTGGGTCCAAATCCACCAAATGTCATCTAAATATCTAATCAGAATTATTTTATTAGCCAGGTCTATTTGCACATACAGGAAATTGCCTTGGAATGGTTGGTGCACTGTACATAAAACAACAATCGGACTAAAACAATAAATACAGTAATAATACAGTAATAATGGAGTGGCCTTTTGCCAGGGCTTCTTCTTTCCAACCTGCCATGAAAATACTGGCACAGCCAGGTGCACATTTTTGCCCATCACCATCCCTGTGATTTGTAAATAG
>CM028869.1:2947431-2964736 GCA_016801935.1 Platichthys stellatus
CTGTGATTTGTTTTTCACGGTGACTTGGCTCGACCCCTCGATCCCGGACTCCGCCATTGTTCCCGAGGGGGTCTCCATTCACCGCCAGGACCGGACAAAAAACTCAGGTAAGAGCAAGGGAGGGATTGTCTGCTTCATGGTGAATAATCTGTGGTGCTCTGATGTGAGGATTATTTCTTCAGGCGGTACTCCGGACCTGGAGCAGTACTCCGGACCTGGAGCACCTCATGATCTGGAGCACCTCATGATCAGATGCTGACCTCATTACATCCCGAGGGAGTTTACATCGGTCATTCTAACAGCGGTGTATGACCTAACCCTAACCCGCCCAGCGCCGACACCAACCAGGCACTGGACGAGCTGCATGCGGTGATCGACAGGACAGAGACATCACGGCCCGAGGCTGCGTTTATCGTGGCCGGGGATTTTAACAACGCCAAGATGAGGAAAGTCCTGCCGAGATACTTCCAGTACATCAGCTGCCCGACGCGCGGAGCGAACATGCTAGATCATGTTTACACTCTTTTCCGGTGTGCGTATAAGGCCCTCCCCCGCCCCCCATTCGGCAAATCAGATCACATTTCCGTCCTGCTGCTTCCTTTTGTTGAGATATCTATGTTTCTCTGTATCTTGTGACTATATTTTACCTATATCCTGTGAATAAATATTAGCTGCATAATCTAGATAATGAATAATGCTTATGCTACAACTGTTTCTTTTCTTGGGATGATGTCTATCTTTTTGACTCAGACACAGGGTTTGCACAACAAGCACAGGTTCTCAGGAAGAGAGAGGTCATGTCAGGTATCTTGTGACTATATTTTACCTATATCCTGCGAATAAATATTAGCTGTATAGTCTATACATCTGTCTCTCTCCGATGTAGCAGGCTCCCTGTTGGCCAAGGCCACAGTAGTGGGACACCTTGTCAGTTGAAAGTGATGTGCTTGCAAAAAACTACACTTTGAGGAAACAGTATGCATCTGGCCAATAACTGAATTCTCTCAAAGAAAAAGAACCGCCTCTGTGCTGCCCCCTGTGTCTGTATATATACTGTGGACTTAGGATGTGGGGAGCTTCTTCTCGACACGATCCAGTGAACCTGGTGACGTGTCCGGCAGAACCCCAGAGACTCTCTGTAAGTATTTCATTGTTTTACAATAAATGTTCAATTTCCAGAACTTCATGTATAAGTGTCTAATTATTCCTTCTCAAATCCTGGATCAACAAACACGCTTGTCCAATCGCCGGAGGCGAGGTCAAGTTTAGTGCCTGGCGACGACACTGACAAACTGGGAAAGGCAGCCAAGGCCAGTGCTAACTTGGTTCATGGCATAGACTGCATCTATGACTGGCTGTCAAGACTTCTCCCAAAAAGTCAAGCCAAAGCGTCACAATCGCCACCTGATGGCTGGCTGCAGTTTTGGCTATAAATCGCTACCTTCTCCATGTTAGCAGATGTATAATAGATATGGAAGATAAGTCAGCGTCAAATAGATTTTTCTCAAGGGAGGATTTCCCTCATTTAGGTTAGCTCTTATCGCAGTGATTTTTGGTCAAGTTTTTTTTATTTTGGGAAAGTTTGTTTTTAATTACGTATTTAATGCCATAAAACATGAAATGTCATGATTGATAGCTGAGACTCAATCACCTTTGCTGTTGTGCAGACTTTTTGTTATTTTGGCCATATTTCTAGATAGTGAGAGGAAGTGAAGACCTTATAGAAAGTGTATTATTGATAGAAACATGAAACCAATAGCTTGAATCAGGTAAATATTAACAATATCTGTAAATAACCTGGTAGTCCGAGTGTTTCGCCCTCACAGAAGAATGACTGGGTGCCTACAGTGGCCTACATTTCTGATTGTGCAATAGGATTATCTTCACATCACAGGCTTTGTCACAGCAGCAAATACATCTTTTGCAAAGTTTTTGAATTGCTCATTTTGAACTATGGACACGTTTCCAAAGCTAAACGTTGCCTGGTGCAAAGTTGGGAAACATTACATATTTCATTTCAAGATTATCAATTTTTTATTTGTGGTTTCAGTTATATTGCTTTTTGACTTTATTCATCATTTTGCCTGCAACATTTGACAGAGAGGACTGTCACGCTTTGCTTTGTGTTTTACTCTTCACTTTTGGGGAAAAATACATACATCAAGCAAAAGGGCTTTTACCTCTAAAGATTTAATATTTCTTCATGTCCTTTTTGGCTCATCCTCACAGCTATACAGCAGATTGCTGTCAGTTCATATTCCTTTAGGTTTAATTCCATCTGGCAATAAATCTGTGAGCTCTCTTTACAGATGTCATTTTTGAGTAATGAGCGGGGAAAAAAAGTTAAAGCTGCTTTATTGCCACAGTTTCACCCATGTGCTCCGCACCGAGAGATTTGTACATAAAAGGATCGATATATTCCTGCTTCACACTAGTGATTATTTATGCCAGCAGCTTGAGATTCAATATGCATTCATGTCATATTCACATATAAGATGAATTCCTGAATACTAAAAAGACGGATCTGCCCCAAGGGCAAACTTCCAACCTGAATAAGGTATTCCGGAACTAGTCTGATATCCCAGACAGTTTCATCTTCAACACACAAGTCCACATAACAATCATGGTTAAATCTACACTTGCCTTCCTCCTGTCGTCGCCAGGCACTAAACTTGACCTCGCCTCCGGCGATTGGACAAGCGTGTTTGTTGATCCAGGATTTGAGAAGGAATAATTAGACACTTATACATCAAGTTCTGGAAATTGAACATTTATTGTAAAACAATGAAATACTTACAGAGAGTCTCTGGGGTTCTGCCGGACACGTCACCAGGTTCTGGGGTTCTGCTGGACACATCACCAGGTTAACTGGATCATGTCGAGAAGAAGCTCCCACACATCCTAAGTCCACAGTATTTATACAGACACAGGGGGCAGCACAGAGGCGGTTCTTTTTCTTTGAGAGAATTCAGTTATTGGTCAGATGTATACTGTTTCCTCAAAGTGTAGTTTTTTGCAAGCACATCACTTTCAACTGACAAGGTGTCCCACTACTGTGGCCTTGGCCAACAGGGAGCCTGCTACATCGGAGAGATGTCATAAGCTTTAACTGGCATATATATCATCAGAAAAGAAAACGGCTAAAAAAAACTTGGTTTGAATGTGCAGACCTTTTACTGAATTGTGAACCTGTGCTTGTTGTGCAAACCCTGTGTCTGAGTCAAAAAGATAAACATCATCCCAAGAAAAGAAACAGTTGTAGCATAAGCATTATTGATTATCTAGATTATGCAGCTAATATTTATTCACAGGATATAGGTAAAATATAGTCACAAGATACAGAGAAACATAGATATCTCAACATTAGTCAGTCCCCAAGCTCCTCAAAAATAAAGTATAGTTGCCACCATAGATATATATATATATATAAAGGCTAGATGTCTCTGCCAACGGAGTCAAACGTTGGCACATGGCGACCATTTTGCCAGAAGTAGCTCGCTCACCCATAACATTGTGTTGTAGTGGTACGTACTTTTTAAATAACCATAACTTGCTCAATTTTCAACCGATTTTTAAACGGTTTGGTTTGTTATAAATTATGTTATTTTCTAAAAAATAGAATAATGTTCTATGTAGGTACAAGATTTCCCTTTACAAATATACATTTAAATTATTTAATTTTATTTAGTACATTTAGTACATATTTAGTACATGTTCCACTACCAACACAATGTTATGGGTGGGCGAGCAACCTCTGTCAAGATGGCCACCATGTGTGGACGTTCGACTCCGTTGGCCCGCAACACGGACGAGACATCTAGCCTTTATATACATCTATGGTTGCCACACTTGCCTGGGCATTAGGAGGTCAGACTTCATTTAGAAGTTTGGTCTGAGCACTGCATTCTGTTGACTGTTACGTTCTTACATTGAGAGAAACAAACGAAGTTGAACTGAGCAATAACATCCAAACTTGGTCAAATTAATTCATTTTAGCTGAAACAGCCTCACTTCCTCTGGTATGAACAGTGGCCTATATATGTATCTGAATAAAGAAATGATATTTGTGAAAGAAAGTTAGCCAAAGCCAGGGGACAAAGTTATAACGACAGTGGCATTTGATCAGTTTAATGCATTTTAGATTCGGCTATAATTCAATCTAATCTGACTGAATTCAAAACATATTGAGTCTTGCTGTGTTGCCATTACTTCTTTTAGTTCTTTCCAACTCAATATCAACGTGCATAATGACCTACTTGATAGTAAAAAGCAACAGCTGAGAAATAGGGCTGGGTATCGCCATTGACTTTTCCAAATCAATCTGATTCCGATTCACAAGGTCTTAATTTGATTAGATTCAATATCAATTCAGTTAGGGATATTTATGTGTACAATGTCGGAATTGCATTCAAACGCAGAAAAGAATACTTGGAGTTGGGAACACAAGTCTGTGTCCCGTTTATTTTTGTAGCTGCGCAACAACAAACAAAATGGTGCTACAATACCCAGCAAGCCTTGGGCTCAACGTCATCATGTTACCCAGCAGGCACTGGGCTCGACGTCATCACGCACATATATATTTAAAGTCATACTTTACACATTAATTAAATAATGGTATGAAACAGTGTATAGAACTACACTAAGAACAAAGGTGAATTATGCAAGTCACATTCACTACAACAATATCAATTTTGCATGGGTATTAAAATAAATCTAGCATTTGTAGTAAAGGGTGATGGAATTTTATTAATAACATTTACTCAATAAAAGTCAGGATGAGCAAAATGTCAAACGTGAACCCAAAAGGTTTAGGAACTAACTAGTGCTCTGGTGATCTGGAACGATCCGGGGGTCAAAAGCCAGGCAAGCAGGAAGGCAGACAGTCAGGTAGCAAAGAAATCCTATAGGGAGCAGGCAAAAGGGATAACGCTGGAAATCTAGGAACAAACACATTAGATAATCTGGCAGAGAACAGAGGAACTGAGCCGGTATATATACTGGATGGATAAGGACTGATGGAAAGCAGGTGAGTCTGGGGGTGGGGCAGGTAATGGGATCCGTGGGACGAGGTGATGCAGAGGAGGGGGGAGTGACTGAATTCTGAAATGACATGAGAATTAGTACATGCAAAAATAAGATATAAACAATGAAAATGTTCAGCTGACTGAAGTATCGGCACGCATGTCACGGTTATGACTCCGGACTGTTTATTCTTGCCTCTTTGTGAAAAGGGTTTTCAGTTGGATTATTACCTCCTTGTGTTTCATGTCTATCCCTGTGTTTATGATTGTATTTGACCTGTTCCTGTGTTTCATGATTTCCCAGTCTGTGTTTCATTGTGTTTAGGTTTATGTTTTCTCCCTGTGTTCTGTTTCCTCTTTTATTTTGTATTTTCTCCTCCTTTTGTGTTATCCATCTTCACTTCCTGTCTTTGTCCTGTTTCCCGCCCTTGTTCATTTCCGCACCAGTCCTCATGTGTTCCGCCTGTGTTCAATTGCCCCTGCCTTCACTGTGTATATAAGTCTCTGTGCTTCCCTTTGTCGGTTCGTGATTATTAATGCCTCGTCTCTTGTGCTCTTTCGTTTGAGTCATCTCCATCTCTTGTGAGTTACTAGTGTTTTCCCCAGTGTGTTCTATGTTTTTTCAGTGTAGGCTTTTTGAGATATATATTTTTAGTTTTTTTTGTCCTGTTTTTCTCCCTTTAATATATAGGGGTTGAATAATTGTGACATGGCTATCTTAACAAAATATACTGTTACACACAAATACTACATCATGCATTTTCCGTGTTGATTTTCTTTATCTCTCAACTCATAAAGAAGTCATCCGAAGCAGAATCTTGATCAAAGAACAAGATTCTGTCTACTTTAATTGATAAATCCTTAAAATCTTTGGGGGGTTGAATATTTCTGATTGCAACTGTAAGTCTCTGTGCTTCCCTTTGTCGGTTCGTGATCATTAATGCCTCGTCTCTTGTGCTCTTTCGTTTGAGTCGTCTCCATCTCTTGTGAGTTACTAGTGTTTTCCCCAGTGTGTTCTATGTTTTTTCAGTGTAGGCTTTTTGAGATATATATTTTTAGTTTTTTTTGTCCTGTTTTTCTCCCTTTAATGCCCTCTTTCTGGCAGCATTGAATTCAGCTGTCCCAAACAGAACCAGAATCAAATCAGTCTGAAATGTGCCTCCATTCATAGTGGAGTACAAAAGGGAAGCCAGCAAACTTGATGTTTAGTATGAGTACATTGGATGAGATTTAGATTAAATTAGATCTAACTTTATTGTCATTGCACAGTACAAGTACTTATACAACCAAATGCAGTTTAGCATCTAATCAGAAGTGCAAAAAAAGGCAGTAAAAGTGCAGAGTATTGTGCATATTTAAAGTGGAATATGTAAATAAATAACTTATGTACAGTAAGAAATATATATGGAATATGAACAGTATTAAGAGGTATTGTATGATATAAGGACGATTAATACACTATGAGCAAGATAAATATATGAATACACTATAGATGGGATAATACGGTAGTAAAATAAATAACAGTCAAGTGCAAATGTTCACATGAAAATATAATTCTGCAGTGAACAAGGCATGAGCAAACTGCTTGCCCCTTGGACGTGGTTCCCACCAGAACACTAACATAGACTTTGACTACTCTTGCTCTTTTCATTCTAGCAATTTTAAATAACTCCTTGACTTCTGGCTTAGTCCCTGCTATTTTCAAAACTGCTCTAGTTGAACCACTCCTAAAAAAATGAATAAACCTAGACCCCTACACTCTAAGTATTGAATGACCTGTCTCAAAACTCTCTTTCTTATACAAGATCTTTAAAAAAAAAAGCTGTGTTCAGTCAATTAATAGAGCACTTGATGGACAATAACTTATTTAAAATATTCCAATCTGTTTTTCATTGTAAAGAAAATGTTCTTTTGAAAACTGCAATGACCTTCTGTTGATGAAGATGCTGGTAAAGCCTCCTTCTCCTACTGTAGACCACCACATACTCAGTGACAGACTGGAGAAGTGGGCAGGAATCACCCACATACCTTTTGAACTGGTTCAGGTCATACCTTTCCTCATGACGTTTCTCAGTGACTATGACCGGCTCAGTCCTATCCCCCTCAAATGTGCGGTTTGGTGTGTCGCAGGTTTCCATCCGAGGTCACATTCTATATTCTGACACAGGCTTTCACGTCGCTGCTGACTTGTATGTAAGAACAGTTGGAAACTGGTGCGCCAGGTCCAGCTGCCTAAAGATATATTGAGCCTACGCCACATACTTCCTCTTGCGCCCTTGCACATGTGCAGTTTAGTCCTACTCTTTAGGGTTTTTTCTCGGGGGACGTATTACTAATCAAGCATCTCAAGTCTTATTGACTTAACTCAATTGTTTCTGATTTAACTGAATAATTATATTTCATACAGATCACGAGGGACTAAACTGCTTGAACTTTATTATAAAAGAATGTTAACCAACAAATACATATTTTAAGTTAGCTGAAAATAAAAAAAAAATGAACATAATATGTAAAGCAAACAAACGGACTTGTTCTGTTTTTGGAGTGAACCTGACAAAGATCTGTCAGGGGTGATCTGATCATTCAGTAGACAGCTCTGAGTATGGTTTTCCATTGTGTCTTCTACTTAAAAGTTAAACTTCTTAAACTGAAACATTTTAACAATATCGAACATAATTAGGACTGTGTCTACTTTGCTTTTGTTTCCTCGGTAGATTTGCGCAGTTAGAGGATTCGCCAATATAAAATGAAACGTAAGCTTTTATGATCAGACCCATTGGTTTGCAGCTTGGTGTGTGGTCTATGTTTCTTTAAGGCAGTAAATGTCATGGATTTTTCAGCCATGCAAACAAACATCTGCAAGTTCACCATTGATGTTGTATCTTACATTATCCCTAATTATATAAATATCTTAAATTATACAGACCAGGATGGACAGATGAGTCCAAAAGTCTGGTGTTAGAAAATGTAACGTCAATCAGACTTACTCAGTGTCCTTGACTAAAATATGCAGTGGAGAGGATTTACCCTTTAACTCCGCAGAGCAGGATACTCTATCAATCTCCCATTGTTTTAATATAACTCAAAAGTGATGATGATGGCTTTTGATTGAGAATATGCCGAAGAGGTAGTTGTGTTTTCATTATCTTTTCAGATAAGGACGAGCTTGTTCCAACAAAGAACCTTTGGGTTTGTTGTTTTTGTGTGTGCAGCTCTTGTTTCCTCTAATTATGAGTTTCTCCAGTTATTTCAGCTTCAGTTGTGTGTTTCCATGACCTATAAGCCAACTGACCAATATGTGCTCTCAGTATGTATCTGCCAATGGCTCCAGCATAACATGTTAGGTTCTTGCTCTTATTAGTGTTGTTGTTCTAGCCCAACGTTCCTTTTTCATCATAGGAACTCTTCCCTTGACACAGAGTCGGTGTCTTCCAGAGCATCACCGTCATCTTCCCTTAACAATAGTCAAAAGCAACAGCTCAGAAACATTCACACTTTTACTTTATCTGAAGCCCTTGAAACACTGTGGAGGAAGAATTGCGTGCAGCTTCTTCGAATACACTTTTCCCACAAACACACACACACAGTAAATCTGACTAATGTGGCAAATCTGTTCAGCCAAAAGTGTTGATCTCTTATACCCCAGAGCAAAAGAAGGACCCATTCCTCCAAACTGAGATTCAGACAAACCGAAAAACGTAGACCCGTCATCCAGCATTGGATCATTTACCAGCTTAAAAATGTCAAATGGGGGAAGCGACCGCTTGTATTTTGCTATTTATCTTTTTCGTCCAAGTGCTTACCCGTAATGAATCTTTTTCGACACTTAAAAACAAGTGTTTCCTTTTACTATTCAGGGTTGTCACTACCTAAATACTGAACTACATACTAACAAGATAACATTTCTATCAGTTTTCCAGCATTATGGAATAAGCTTAGAATATCTCCCCATCTCCCCCTCTCGTTTGCTGTCGTCACTCTCCGTCTCCCTCTTGCTGACATGTCTGATCCTAGTTAAGATTCCTCGCAGGCACCGGGAGGCGTCAGGAAATGACAGGCCATTAAATGAATGGTCAGATTGTTAATTTCCTTCCTCTGGGCACTGACTGGACAGGGTTTAAGTCTAATTCTGTTTGGAGACAAAGCAAAACACTGTCACTCTTAGTTGCCTCTTGGCTGCATCGAACCACCTCCCTCTCTGCCCTGACTTTCCATTCTTTACTTCTCCCTCCACACTGCTCACTGTTTCTTTCTCTCTGCCTCCCTCACGGGAAAACCAAGCTAAAAATAAAGCCTGCCACATTGTATATTAATAATAGATTGAATAAGCATTAGATAGGAGGGATGATGAGTCAAGCTGTGCTAGAGGAAGTCAAGAAAGTATTTGATTTCGAGGTTATGGGAGGACAGTGAATCCCCCACTTTTGACATAACCCCAATGTCAGAAACTCATGTTTTCTTGCATACCCTTCTAGCTGGCACCTTTATTTTTATATATACCTTCAATCAATGATCCTAGAACAACTGGTTAACAACCAGTTTTCTTATATAAGAAGTTTGTAAGAGTTAATAAAACTTATGGTGAAGGTACTGAATCACTTTTATTGGCATGGGTAGTTTAAAGGGGACTGGGTCACAGATATCTTAGCTGCTGTGCACAAACATATGTATCCAAGAGCCATTTAAGTTTTTTGGATGGATCATTTTTCTGGACAATAAACAATGTAAATGAATCCATTGCCATGTGTGCCATTACTAAACAAAGTGATACAAATTAATACAAATAAAGCGGCTTACATTAGTTATCACTAGTAGTCACTAAGTCAACAAAACATTGAAGCCTTCATCAGGATTAACACACATTTCTCTCATGTATATTATCACTAAATGTTAGGGGCTATTAGGAGCGCGTAAACATCGAAAACATTAAGTGAGTAAGGATGAATTATAGACTAGACATAATACAATTGAAAATGATCAAACACCCAGACCTTCAATATCTTTAAACTTTGAAAAAACTCCTCCCGTGTTCAGAGTTAAATTCCTCCCCAAACCCTGACTTCACAGAGTGGGCCTTGGTTGTGTCTTAAAATTATTTAACAAAGAACATTATATTATTTAATATTCTACAGACCACTGTGTAGCAGATTAAAGTTGCAATTCTTCCATTTGCAGAAATGTTAATTCAGTACATCCGACAGGTTGTAAACAGATGGTAAATAATGAGTCTGTTGCCAAAGAGAGAACACCACGCGGGCTTGTATACTGCATCAAATGTTCTTCTCACCTCGTTGGCGTGAACGATTTTAGAATTTAAATTGGAACGTAACACTCTTATCAGTCACAGCCTTTTAAAATATAGAACAAGAGACTATACTTAATCATTTTTTTATTAATAATACATATTAGTGTTTTGGGCTGCCTTCTTCATTTCTTACCTCTGTCCTCCCTTTGGCACTGTCAGAGAAAAAAGGAGGTTGATGATCAGCAGTCCCTTCAGCCCAGTTTAACATCTCCACTGGTCACAGGGGAAATGTGGCACACAAGGACCCAGTATAATTGCTGCAGTGTTGCCTGGCCCACAAGGATAAGTCTGGAACTTTAATCTTTAAAAACACTCAGAAGATTACATTTAAAACTAATTATACAAAGTAATAATTTCTCTGTAAGAATGCCAGGGACGCATTTAGTACGCAAATAAAGTATTACTTTTAGTTAATGAATGCATTTAGCATTTTAAAAATGATCTTAATACCATCTGATATTTCCACTCGCAACATCTACAAGATGTACACGTGTGCAGTGCTGTCTCTCGTGACTGAGATGTGTACGCAGCCAGCCCTCGTAAGTGTGGTGAGAGTTGACCATCTGCCGGCCATGGAACAGATGAAGACACGTCATTTTCACGGAGCCGTCGGCTGAGAGAGACGATAAAGAGCGAGCCCCAGCGGGCAGACATACAGTGACCGAGGCTGAGGGATGTAGTTCACAAACAGAGGGGACAGATGCCAATTTTTCAGGGGATCTGGATTTCTCCTGACAACAAAGATGCCACAATTTCCAAATAGTTTTGAATCATTATCTCTAGATGTGATATTTCAATCATAGCACATAGCAGTTTCAGGTCTCTGTGTACCTTTATGTACAATATGCATCTGTGCTGCAGCAGTGTATTCATAAAAAGGAAACACCAGCTGCATCTGCAACAGATGGTAGGATTATTTATTTTTTTAACCCCCTCAAGTCTTCATGCGTTTGGCTGCTATTGTTAACATTGTGGCATACGGGAGAGGATTACCTAACAACGTGTTGTTTACTGGATGGAAGCTGCACTGAGACTCCCTTTGCCTGAAGGTAAGATCATTTTCAGCAGCAGTAGCACATAGACTGATGCAGCTCAGACTAATTGGGTCTGGAGGTACAGGCTTCATTGTTACGCTCTCGCTAACCTCTCTGTCTCTTTCAGTCCCACCAATAGAACTCACTTCATCTCCATTACAGAGCTTTTCACATGCTACCTGTGCATGATTATGTACCATTAGGTATGCAGACAAATTAGCATAAACCCCAGACGAGACTTATCTTGCTCAGAAAAAAGCAGTTTTCAGACATGAACCCTGAAGAGTGTACGAAAATTGGGGTTAGCTTTTTCTCTGGACTTTACGTTTCACACACAAATATAGATTTAGATATAGGTATATAAAGACACAGATATATGTATATAGATATTGTTATTGCTTATGCAGACGATTTTAATGTAGACTTGATGCATCAAGGAGAACAGAAGGTGACACAATATACAAACACCAACAGAGTAACATGAGCAAGTGTCTCCCACAGCATCTCCATACATCTTCCTCTACTTGCATTACCCATTATAACCGCACATCCATGAATGGCAGTATTGCTGTCACTCTCTGTCACATGTAGGTTTTAACATCCTATGGATAGTTAAGCCTAAATAATGCATTCCTAAATCCGTTTGTGTCCTTACGTTTTACCACTGGTGAAATACGCAAACAAGTTAAAGTTGTGGAGGTTTGTGTCTCTGTCTGGCTCATCGGAGTTAGATATGAAAGTCCCTCAATGTAGACACCACAATGTACTGTTGGTTAGTCCTTTATCTATAGCCTGACTGTGATGGCCGCACCAGCAACCACACACTTACATTCCAAAACATGATGGTAACTTCTTGATTTCTAGTTTCCTTAGTTGTTTGTTTTTGCACACGCACCCACAAATAACTTGACACATTTTGATTTCATACAACATACTTTTATTTGTTAAATATTTTCTTTCTGTGATAATTAAGTTTTCTTTGAGTTACCAGTTCCTGGGGCCTTGTTTCTGGAGTCATCTGGCTGTTCAGCAAAAGGAGGCCCAGCTGCAGCAGACCACCTTAAATGGCTGTGAGTCCTAATTGGACTGCACCATGTCTGTTGCCATCATGGGAGGGGACATGGTTGCCTTATTTTTATTTGTAATTGTTAAATCTTTAATTATTGCTTTCTATTTCTATTTAATTCATTTTCCTTAGTTAATATGGTATGGTTTAATACGGGGATGTTATGTTGTGGTGGTAGTTTGTTTTCAGCGTTAGCCTGTCTATGTGTATCCCCCTCTTTGTTTTGAGTGGCTTGACCAGCCACCATATATGTTCCATTCTCTCAGTCGAGGGGGGTGGTTTTTTGTGGTGATGATGTCAACTGGTCGCCAGCGGCTGCTGGAGGATAATTTGCATTTTACCGGTTGTGAGATTTTCTTTTTACTTTTTGGTAATGGGAACTGAATTAAAAACACACTTTTTGTTCAAAGAAACTCTGTGGCTCTCTGGTCTTCCTGCTCGGTCCCTCACACTGACCTATGGTACTGCTTAGAGAGAGAAGGGAGTATCTCAGTTGTTGCTTCTTTAAAACAGATTCCCGTTTAGTAAACCCCTTCCACAGCTCTAATATGCAGGATCAACATTTCCCTTAGCTAATTCTTCTATTCATGCATCCATTAGTTACACGGCTTATCCTTCATGGGTCGTATGAACTGCATAATATGAGTTTTAGTTTTATTTATATGAGCATTAGTTTTTTTTTTTTGTTTTTTTTTTGTTTTTTTTAACAAGCTAGGCTTGTTGAGAAACATGTAAACTAATGCATTTTAAGATAAGATACGATACATTTATTAATCCCACACACATATGTTAAAGAAACTTAGACTGTACAGAAGTCCACATGAAATACTTGAGGCCACATCTTTCTTTTCTGAAACTGTTCCCCAGTCAAATCCACAACACTGTTCACGGTCAGAATTTCTCGTTGCCGTACTGGCCTCACACAGGCAATGCAACCCATTGATTTTAGTCTGTCGGACAGTTCATTTTGACAGGGATGGAAAGCATGATCCATCCAGACATCAAAATAAAAGCCTATCCATATCATGTTATTGTGATGGGTCTGGCAAATTAAAAGCCCCCTCCTGACAACCACATGGTACCAGTGATGGTACTTTGGTTAGGCTGAGATGTGACAGTGATTGATGTCAGGTGTCCTGCGGCAAATTGTCCATTTAACATGCACACACAGGCGTGCACACACACACACACACACACACACACACACACACACACACACACACACACACACACACATAAACACAGAAAGAGAGAGAGACGGGGGGGATTCACAAATGCTTGCATGCACCAGTACACACAAACACACCAGAATGCTCTCTCACACATACAAACACCTCATTTATCATGACTGTGCACACACACACACCAGCATTCTGAATCCCTTGCAAAGAAACTTATCGTTCTCTCGCCCTCTGTCTCTCTCTGTCTCTCTCGCACACATGCACACAAACAAAACACACATTGCGCCACGAGTCCTGGTGCACGTCATCACACAGGCGCACTCAAACACACAACAGTTCATACACAGTGACACACATACACACGAGTTCAAAGCTCAGACACACATCACGTTCAGCTTCTGTAGAAGTCATGAGTGGATTATTTCGAGCCACTTACACCGTACACATATATGTTTGCTACATATCTGTACTTCCCCAGTGCCCCTCCAACACACACACGCATACAGACACACATTTTCCCATGAATATCCCTGCCCCCTCCTTCAACAAGGCTCTCTATATGTGTCACTTAAGTCAAGTCGAACAGCTGAAGCTTTGGGCTGATAGACCAATTATCGAGTGTTAAATCCAGGATTGTCAACCCCCCCCCAGTTAGATTAGTGAGCCTGTCAATCACCTTTGGCACTAATCCAGATAAAAGTCACATGGGACAAAAAGAGACAGAGACAGATGTCGATGTAGACCGCCAGCAAAGCGTTTGACTTACTCTTGTCTTTTATCATCTCATTCTTTGGACTCTTTCATCAGTTCCTCCCTTGCTGACACTTCTATGATATCCCGATGTCTCGACTCTTGTTTCCTCTGCAGTACTTCCTCTCAGGGGTTTTGTTTGTTTCTATCATCCTCAGATGCACTCGTCAATTATTAGCCACTAGGAGGCAGAAAACTATCAAAATAGGTGGACAGACGCTGACTTTTGACATGTTGTGGCCTCATGAATTAGCTACAGCCAATGTGCAAAAGACTCCTACATATCAAGTGTGTTTTCTCTCATCGTATCTATCGATCTCCTCATGTTCAACCAGCTACTCAGTTGTTTTTCTCTGCCATTTGACCGGGGCGGTGGTGCAGTGTCTTCATAAATCTTTATCTGGAGTGTTTTTCTGGAAATGGCTGCCGAACAATTTGATGATGAGAGGAAAGGAATCCAACTATACTGATAAGTTGAAAGCTAAAAACAATGACCGAAGAGATAAAGCTGCAGAGTTGAATGAGGGATTATATTATAAACATTTATTATTTATAATAGACATATGTTTGATCTGCTTATGTTTTTGGAATATTATTTTTACTGACTGACATAAAATGTTTTTTAATGTAACTTCTCAAACATGATAGCAGGTATAAACCCCTTGACGATACCTTATTAAAACCATTTGCATCCTGCTTATGTAAATCAGTTCTTCATAAAAGACGTAAAATACAGAGACAGGAATTCAGCCACATAAATCTGTTGCTCAGTTGACTTGAAGTAGATATCTGCTGTCATGTTTACCTTTTTAAATAAATCAGTAGCTTTGATACAAATCTCAGTGGAAATCGCACAGGACAGAGAAAGTGAAAGAGGCACAGGCCCTTTTCATCTCCTTATCTCATCTGCTGTCTTGTGTTCGATTTGACTCTGCCTTTCTCTTCCTCTCTTTTCCCATCACCTTTTAAATAGTCCAAAGACCCATTAATATCAACGGGTTGGATGAAAGTGCCACGGCTGGTGCAGAGGTCCACCGGCAGCTTTAGATGAGCAGTCCACTTCTGCACTAATCCAGTCGCAGCAAAGGGAAAGCTAGACGAGTGCGAAGGAGACAGACTTAATTTACACCTCATATTAAAATGTGATCTGCATGAGAATATGCTCTGTGGATAATGAGAAATCCAATCGCTCCCCCCATTTACATCTGGATTTAATATGCATTGCTGTCTAATCTACATTGTGGATGCATCTCATTTATGAGATTTACGGAATAACAGCCACACTATGTTTTGAAAAAAATGTATATAATGATAAAACGTTTATATTAAAACCCTCTACAATGCTCCCTATCAATTATTATATCGTGGCAACTTAAGTTTGTCTAATGACTTTATTGTTAAATGAACAGTTCTATGGTTGAGCAACAAGAAGTATAAGGTTAGGTCAGGGATACGTTGTGTTCATAGTTAACATATTAGCGAATGTATGTCGTCATAGTTTAACCTGTATAAACACATGTGTTGGCCAAACTGGCACAACAAACTGTCAACACAGCAGTAACATAAAGCCTTGTAACATTTTTATAGTAGTCACCTCCTTATTATTTCAGCAGGAGCAGCATTAGCATCTACCTCAGGTCACTTAAACCTCCAGTATTATTGCCTGATTTTGGCCTCTTCCAACTCCTGGGAAAAATATCCATACATCAAAAAAAATAGTAGCATTGACAAGATGTTAGAAAAAGGCTAAAAGCAACATTTAACATGTTCATGTTCATGTCACATAACTCTTTAGTGGCTTTCGAGGCTTTTTTGCGAGAAGCAATAGAAATGCAATGTCATCATAGTAAGACAAAGTCAATTGGGGAAGTCGTGGTAAATCACCAAAATCATCATACCTATGCTCAGGGGCGCCGCTAGAGATTTTGGGCCCCATGAAAAGAATCTTTACAGGGCCCCCAACACAGCGGCAACATTTTGTGATGCTATTTTACATAAAATTATGCATTTTAATGGTATTTTTGACTATCATTACCATATTTGTGAAAGAAGAACAGCAAGACAGTTGACATGTACAGTAGGGGAAGAACTGAGCACTCTGAATACAATGGAATTCATTTTGATTCATTTATTTGCTGCACCACTGATTCTTAAATTGGAAATAAACTCTTCCATGAAAAAATAGCAATTATAATCAGTGGAGAGAAAAAAATCTCAGCAAAAACAAAAAATGCCATCAGAATACAAAATGGCCATATATGATTTCTCATCATTTAAGTAGAACTTAATATATGAAAGAATGGCAAATATATATATAATATAACGTTGCCGACTGAGTCAAGCTTCCTTTTGCAACCTTTCAATCACTGGTCCTTGCTCAACTCTTCTCACCAAAAGCCCAACGCCGAGCCTTCTCATGTGCAAAATCACTTATCAGGTGTTTGAAGTCCAGCTTTCTAGCCAACTGACTCTCAATTGACAGCATGGCAAGACTGCAAAGTCTTTCCTGAGACATTGTGGACCTCAAATAGTTTTTTATCATTTTTAGTTTACTGAACGCTCTCTCACCACCAGCAACAGTAACTGGCAGGGTGGCGCCTAGGAAATTGCCATTATGAATGTCATCTAGGTCTTTGGTTTTGCCCCTGAAAGGCAGGTTTCTTGAGGCCAAGTGTAGGGTTACGTCTAAGAGTCTCTCCAAGATGGCTCTATTTTTCACTATTTCTGTTTGCAACTCCTTATTTAACAGAGAATCCACATCTCTATCTTTCATTACAGATCCTTGCAGATTTTTCCATCTTAAGTAGCAATCTCTATGTGCCTCACTCCTCTCATGGACTGGGAATTTATTGTACATTCGACGCCACTTCACATCACACATTTTATACCCATTTTGACTGGTCAGTGCACTAGTGGAAGGCTTTTTCTGTACATGTGTGAAAGGCACA
>CM028869.1:2991943-3016319 GCA_016801935.1 Platichthys stellatus
ATGAAATAAATGAAAAATCTAAAGTACACATTTATATGTCAGTGTCTTCGCTGCATGTTATTTCCGGGACTGTGTCAAATACTTGAATCTCTCGGGCTAGAGTTTCATTTTTACTGGAGCAAAATGTTCATTGAACTGTACTTGCTGGTAACACATGGGAATCAACAGAGAGGGTAAAGACAGTAGAAAGTGCAAAAACATCTGTCCACACATTTTTACTGTGTTGACTATTATCCTCGTGCAGTAGGCTGCAGTTTAAATTAAATCTGATGAATGTGTTTTCTAGGTCTGGCCTGTGTGAGCTGGTGAGGACCACCTACCTCTACAGAGGCTATACTTGGAAACTCGTTGGATGTAACTCAGAGGTGTTTCAATAGGATGCTGCAGCGTCTCTGTAGTAAGAATGTATAACTATAGGATCATTTGAGATGAAAATGTGAAACTGGTCTGACTAAAAAATGCATACAAATTGTTGTCTGATTTCTGTTGGCGTGTAGCTCTACTGGAAAACACTGTGGTATCGAGGGCGAACTGGCGGTGACTGGGAGCACGACCAGGGAAGATATCCTGCCGGTGATCAGCGGATGAGCTGCACATACGGTGGTGAGCTGTCCCTGGCTGCGCTTCAGCAGACTTGTCAGGGGAAGATGGAAAATACCTGCGGAGAGAAGAGACACAAGGGAAGGGAGGAAAACACTGGGGGGGGACAGAGGAGCTGTGACATGCACCTCATGATCAGGCTTCTGAAGCTGCTTTAAGACATGCACCGAAATCCAGATAATCTTCTGAAATGATCAAGTGGGCTGTATTTGAGAAAACAAAGGTCCATGTCAGTTGCTGCAGAGTTTCTCCTGCCCCCCTCCGAGTAACAACTTTGGATAATGTCCAAACGAGCCCATTGGAGGACACAGCAGGAGATTATCTGGAAGATTCACTGAGAGCCAGCGGCCGTGTTGATGGAAAAAGAGGCAATTCCCCCCTAGAAAACACTACAAATATCTCAGAATGAAAAGTAAGTGTCATATGAGACGACAAAGAAGATGTCCATTTGGAAAGATACACATTTTCAAGCTTTGGGTGATATGGGCCAAAGCCAGTGTCAAAGTTTAAATTACATGATTTACGAAGCAGAATTTATTCTCTTTGTCCACCCTCCTGCCTGCAGCGCCACCCGTCAACTGGACATTTGTGTGTTATTGTGACCACAGAATGTTTTTTTTCATATGTGAAAGGCAAACTGTCTGTTTCTATCGGACTCAATTTTTTTTTATTTTTTTGAATTTTCAAAATTGTGCTTAAAAACAGGTGGATTCATTTAATACCAACTTCCCTCCTCTTTAAAATAATTCAGTGTGTGTAGGGAGGCTGCTTTAAATATCCCTGTTCTTCCTTGTTTCTATAGTTATTGCAAAATGTACTTTAATCTGAAAAACAACCTCAATATCCTCAATTGAGTTGGAAAGTCACCTTGGGATTTTACACAATGAAGCTAAAACCATTAATGACAGAAGAGGACATTCAGATTTATACGTGGCGTGCATTATTTAGGCCCTGATGTAAGAATTATGATTCTGCCCTATACTCGTGTCATTTCAGCATCTTTCCCTGTGATGCTTTTATTTCCTCCCATTCAGGTTCTTTCATTTGTTTCTTCAGAGCATCAGTGTTTATTTCACCTGTTAAAGCCTAGGTGTAGTATCCTATTATACAGAAATCACTCAAGGCGACACACTGTCACAAAGTCCTTGACAATAACCGATGTCAGACCCGCTCTCACAACCGTTTACGTAAATTGCCTCATCTCACAGACCTTTGATTTATTCAGTGGATGATTTTGGTGTTGTCTCCATCTGTCGTGAAAAGCATTTCAACACAAGGTTAACTAAATACCAGGAGAGAATGAGTTTTTTTTTACTTATCATTATGAAGTAAACGTGGATGTAAAGATGATGGAGTTATGACAAAACCTCCTTTTTAGATTGGTTCACTTCAAGCCTCACTAACACAATTTTTTTTGTCTTGACACCAAGCGGGTAATTTCACAGAAAGCTAAGGGCTTGATTTACACCACTTAGGAAGTGTGGCTGCCGCTGTGCAACCAAAATAGCAAGAGGATAGCACCTTGTTTTCCCTGGTAGCTGTTGTCGGCTTTACCCAGACATCGGCAATGGCGCACGATGGGACAACCGGAGTAACAGAGTATTTAACAGGGTATTTAACCTCACAATGAAGAGAGCTGTTATCGCAGGAAACAAGGACGTAGGCCCATAGGCAGAGGGTTTTAGAAACCAAGGTAAAACTAATGTTAGATCAGTAAGTAATGCGTAACTGCCCACGATATAAAACCTGGTGTTTTCATCATAGCACTGAGCTCTGGGTTAGTTTGAAATGGCACTTTTAGGATAGTGGTGGTGGAGGGTAGATGAAAAGTAGGACCACGTATTAAGGCCACGTTGAAAAAATAAATTCTTCTGATTCCTCACTTTAACCCAGACGACAGGATCTTCTGATATTCTCCCTCCAGAATAACACTGAGCCCCAAATGATGACTTGATCTTTATATTACGATTTCATTCGTTGTCAAATTCTATCTCTACTCTGTTAATATGATCTCAGTGTTTTCCCCCTATAAGTGGCCCTAATACTCAAAGACTCCTGATTTGATTTCCATAATATTTTATCGAGGGCTGAGGCATGACCCAAAGTAGAAATCATGAAGGTTTGAATGCATCCAGGATTTTATTTCCCTCTCTTTAACATAGTGAGATAGCTTTTTTAAAGTAAATTGCTGACCTTGTTGAGGTGATCAGTTGAGTAACTGTTATGCTGTAGCATAGTTTGAACCTGAAGCTCTTCGCCAGAAGCTTCTCAAATTCCTGCTGTAGAGCCTAATTTGTCCTCTGTGCATTCCATTTTCTTAATATGAGAATAATGCTGCTCACTTGACACTTACTTAAGAGGGAAATGCTTAAAAATAAATCTCATTATTTTTCTTTGAGGCGATGCTGAAGTGATGTTTGCTTCACTTGGTCCCTCCACGTGCACACATTCACACACACTTCCTGCCTCTCTCACAGAGACGCTCCTTTCTCCCTGTACACAAACAAATCACCACAGTTGGGCCGGCACATGCTGACAAACTCATTAAGCATTCCTTCTGGCTTCATGAGCAAAAGATAATGTCTGTCGTACACACACACACACACACACACACACACACACACACACACACAATGTCCTGTGGCTTAGCGGTAGTTTTCCCAATCTGAATTATCTGTGCCTCTTGGAACTGTGGTGTTGTGTGCTGACCCAAGTACACACTAACTGTTCTGATGTGTGTGTGTGTGTGTGTGTGTATGCTCATATACATATACTTAGATGGTCAAAAACCAGCTTAGGGCGGGGTAGGAAAAGAATGAGTTTTGTCAGTGAGCGTCAACACAACTTTAGAAAGAAAAACGTGCGTGTGTGTTTGTTTATGTTGGTGAGATACAGCTACACAGATGCTCATATAACCATATGGGTGGTATAAGAAGGTAGGGGGGGCATGCTGAAAGCGAGACGACCATCTGATACTGTGTTGGTGGAACTTAATATGCAGCAACCTGGATATCTCGCTTTCTCGCTTTCTCTCTCTCTCTCTCACTCGCACACACACACACACACACACACACACACACACACACACACACACACACACACACACACACACACACAGAGAGATAGATAACATACAGTACGCAGGGAGAGAGGGAGAAAACTGAATTAATTTTTGTTGACTTAATAATGTCTGGGCTATAAATTATGACTGCATCAACAAGACATGCACTAAGTAACAAGTAATGTTCCCAGTCATATATTATATGTACTTTAAATTATTATTAACTTGGCTTTAAATTGAGCCCTAATCTTAGTTCCTGGAAATCAGCAGTTTCACACAACCTCAAAGTAATTCATCTATTTTTTAGTACATTACATGGAAACTATGAGACTTGGAACATAAAGCCCACACTTTCAAATGTGCTTTTGAAGCTCACTTTAAAGTGATGGTCCGGCAGGCTCGAGTGACAGTCACCCTCCTTCAGACTTGATTACTCTGCTGTAAATGTGTGCACCCTGAGCCTGATCCAGCCCTCTGATCTCATTTAACAGTTTGACAGCCTTCCAAGTTCGTCCTTGTTTCACAGGCTAAGGTTACCGCTACAAACCCCACAGTAGACAAATGCTTTTTTCCAATTCCATTAAATTACTGTTCTTGGGCTCAGCTCCCAACAGCCTCTGGAGCATACCCAGCCCTCTATTAGGTCTCAACCCGGGGATTGGATATACGGGATGTTGCTCCGATTCTCTTCCTGACACCAGCACTTCTCTTTTACAAGATTATTGGGCTCAAATGAAATGATGAGGTCACACATGTAACCCTGGCCTTGTGTTGCTTACTTTCCATTTGTCCTGTGTAATCCACACTGTTTTCTTTTTCTTACCTTCAATTTGATCCCGGTGTGGCATTGGTAGTGCAGTGGTTAGCACTATGACCTCTCAGCAAGAAGGGTCTGTGTGGGGTTTACATGTTCTACCTGTATCTGCGTGGGTCTTCTTTCTTTGTCTCTCTGGGTTTTCTCTGGGTACTCCTGTTTCCCCCCACTGTTCAAAGACATGCAGCTCTGGTTGATTGGAAGCTTTAAATTTTCTGAAGGTTTTAATGTGTGAATGTATCTCTCTGAAGCTGCTTTCAAACATGCACTGAACTCCAGAGTTCCTCCCAATTTTCTCCGGAGGGTATATACTGTATGTGTGAAAGCAAGTGTCAGAGTGCTAGCGTTTTTGCAATTTTGATTGTAAAAATCGTAGTGCAGCGTGGTTAATATTTTACTTCATACCTCTACCTGCTACCCGACGACTCACCTGAATGCTGCTGAGCATGTGTTGCTGTTGCAGACGTGAAGTGAGAAAAAACAGCTGTACGAAAAGCTCTCTGTAGAGCCCAGAGAAGGCGTTCCATGGCAAAGAAGGCAGTCCTATCTGTCCATGTCCGTCAACACGGAGAACCATACATTGACCTTAAGGAACATGTCTGATTGTTAGCACTGTGATATGCTGCCGACCAGTCCAGGGTGTCCCACGCAATGTCAACTGGGATTGGCTCCAACTCCGCCTGCGACCCTCACTGGTTAGGATGCATAGATAATCATTGGATGGAAACCATCCGAGGAAGATTGCATGGAAAATGGAAAATGCAGTTAGTGCTACGATATAACCCAGCAATACAGAGCAGCATAATACAGATTTATTTATTTAGAAATAGTTGGATTGTTGAACAACAGAAACTGAGTCGGATCACTCTCAATGCTTCAAGTAACAAGTGAACCTGAAACATGGATACGTTAAGACCTGTTCCTGCTACAGGCTTGTTAGCCTTTGGTCTACTCAAAGGCCTAGACGGTGAACTATGGTATCCAGTGAGTTCACAGTTATTATCCATGTGCCATCAGCTTTTCTCTGTGCTCATTTCATTCAATTAATAGAGAAAGAGAAAATGCTTTCTGAGCCAGCTAGGTTGTTAACCAGGAGCTAATTAGCATAAACTGTCAGCTATTTGTAGCAGAGACTCCACTGTCATCCAACATTAAACTGCTTTCAAGCAGTTTGTGGGCCACCATTGGAGAAATAAATAACACCGAATAAAGAGGCAACAGATTTGTTTACACTGACACTTTGCTGCAGGTGTAGCAGTTTTGAGGGTCAAAGTTCATCTGAAATCAACAATTCAATTGCTTTGTATATAAATCATAACATACATTAATTCAAAGCACATAGTAAGGTTGAGGCAAGGCAGTCTTCAAATATTAGTGTGAAAGGGCCAAATCAAATTCCACTGACAAAATCCTTAGTCAGGCACGTGCCTATAACCGTCCCATATTATTATTCTAAGCCTCTTCCCCTGTTCAACAAACTTTCACGCAGTGTTTATAAGCCGCTGCTAAATCCGCAAAATATAAAAAGAAATGAGGGAAGATGGTGAGAGAGAGAGAGAGAGAGAGAGAGGGAGGATGGGGGAAGATAGAGGGCAGAAAGGTAGAGCAAATGACGGAGGGGGATAGAGAGGGATATTCTCCTCTAAAGCCTCTTAACATTAAGCATTTACAGTTTAAGAACGGCACTGGAAGGCCAGTCAAGGAGGTGTGAGGCAGGACGTTGCTGACACACTTTTCAGGCGAGTGGAGGACAGTGGCTGCATAACAGCTGTATCGCGGAGGCAGCTGCCATTTTACGTAAATTAAACAAGGGGAGTTATGGGGGAGGTCATTTGTTTCCCTGCCCGTCCTCTCGTATGACTCTCCTGCCTCTCGGGTTCCTCTTTAAACATTCACCTGATGTCTACTGGCGTCATCGGCTTTTGAAATGTAAAACCCAGGAGAGAGGCTGAATGTGATAGGAGAACGATAGTGGGGGGGTAATTTTAGCTTTAATCCTGCTGCTGTTTGGATTTGTATCTCACTCTCTTTAATTAAACAACTTTGTCGGGGTAAAAAGCACGTGACTTCCTTACTAAGAGTTTTACCCAAAGTGCTCTGCTGAGGACACAGAGTAAATACTGAATATTCCCCCGAAGGTCAGGAATGATTCACCATGAGCTCAGTCAATTCCATCAGCTTTATTAAAACAGCGCGGCCTAATAATTGAAGTGAGAACATCCATTTGCAGTTGCCTGTCAGAACAGCTTCCTGTCAAAGACTTTTCAGTAATTTAATTGCAAAGTGAATCAATTTCCTGAGTTGACGTTGACTGAAAGTGACGTTCCCCGCCCTGGCTGTGGCCTCCCAGGTCGCCTTATTACTGCAGGTGCTGATGTATGTTAACAGACCTGAAGGTGTTTATGATGAGCTGTGCATGTGAGCCACTTCACTCTTTTTTTCCAGTATTTACTCCTGGCGGTGTTTAAGACGGAGAGGTGGGTTTAAGTCTGGATTTAAAGCTTGTGAGACCAACCCAGTGTATTCCACACAGAGACTGAACAAGCACGTCACGGCCAACATGATCACCAATGAGTCAGCTGTTCATTACACCATGGGTATTGTAAATTCAATAATAAGACACTCCAAAGTGGGGTAATTAAGTCTGCACACACTAGGTTATTTTATTACTGGGAGCTGGACCATCTGAGAGCAGTGTTACTGACACATGTCTCCGAGATGTGAAGCAGTTTAGTGCCTCTGTTCATCTTGTGGGTTAAATGAAGCTGTATACATGAAGGAATTACACTGAAACTCATCATCATGTGGACGCAGGTATAAATTCGCTCTAAAAAAGCTACTACACAATAACCCTACCAGGCTCCTTTTTAATCCAGTTTCTACCTGGATGTCTTCAATCAGATACTCATGTGTACCTTTGGCCTCTGTACTGCAGCCGTTCTTCCTTTCTGTGATTTTAGAAAATCCGTATACCTAAAAGTATTAGTCAGTAAGCTTTATGGGGCTACAAAAACACAATCAAATAAGGTTCTGTAAAATACTGCTTAGCTTGCTGCTACTACCCAGATTTTGATTCCTCAACATTGAGCAATGCAATGCTGATGATGTAAGAAACCGTCCTTGAGTAAATCTTATTTTCCGTCTCCTGCCAGATGAACTCAACCACAAGGGTGAAAACGACCTCATGTTGCTACTTTAACTAACTTCCTGGTTTAGTTGCTGTTGAATGTCATACTGGTCTGAGTGTGAATCAATTCCTTTTAAGGATTTGTCACTCACACGTTCATAACTATACGTTCCACTGAAAAGTAAGAGAGTGACAGTAAAATTTAGTCTTGCCTCCTCTTCTGTCTCACTTAAGTTACTCAGCAGCTGTCTTTAACCTGGTGTCTTTACTTTGCGTTTTTAACTGTGATCTTGGGTTTTCAGTCAAATGTACTACTGCGATGCACATTTCATATTTACTCCTCCTCATATTGAGAAAGATAATGCAATGATGTCAGCACTCAAAAACAACATCTCCCATGAGTCTTAGTCATTGACACACTGTAGAAGGCTCATGGGAGCACTTTTACACTCCAATGAATGTGTTTGCACTCAGGAAAATGTGTGAAGAATAGAAATTAGATTCTCTAGTCTAAATAAAGCAGTTTTTTCATGTGTGTACTTGTACAGAGATATTTTTGAGGACCATTCTGGCTTGACCTTACATATTGTGGATATTTTGGCTGGTCCTCAATTTTTTAAGATCTGTTTGGGGGGTAAGACTTGGTTGTAGGGTAGGAATAAGTGTTAGTGTTCAGAGTGCAGCGGTGACGCATTAACCAGCCGCGCGCCCGTGCACTGAACCCAGTGGATATCTTAGCATGAGCCGCGTTCTGAAAGGGATGTCAGTCAAAATGGACCGCAGTCAGCAGCAGAAGAGGAAAGGTGGAGCAGGGAGACAGAGGATGAGAAAAAGAAAAGCCTTGGCTGCAGAAGCAGCAAAATACAGTAAAATTACGGAAATGTTCGCCAGTAAGGGAGCAGCAGGTCAGTCAAAAACACTTAATAAAACAGCCACACACGACATACTCAGCATGGCTAGCTAGCTATCATTAAATAATTTCAACTTTGTGGAAGCTAAAAGGGATCCAAAAATAAATTAAAAAAATTATTTAAAAAAAGAAATAGAGCAAAATTTAAGAATATGACAAACTAGTCTGGTACCCGTTACATCAACAAATTTATCTCACCATATTGGAGTGACACAGACATTCAAGGGGGGAGTAGGTACTGATCTCTGACCACGCAACAACATACATAGCTTCCATTCCTGCTTGGCAATTTGTTGTTTGTTCTGTTGCTGAGATGCTTTATTTTAAGCCGAATTAGAGAACTTTATTTTGAAAGGATGTCAATTAAAATAGTCGACATGTAATGGATGAAAAAAATAATTTTAGGTTTACCAGTTAAGTATATCATGGTAATAAATCAGTTATATTTGCGACACAAACCTGATCAGCAATAACGCAAAATCTGATGAACCTTATGGAAAAAACTGAGAGACCGAAAAAACTAATCGGTGCGAAGAAACAGAACAGTTTCAGGAAGAATGCAGCAACTGGTACACTATAAAAAAACACATTTCAGTTCTTAATTTTATCCCTTTTTATTTTACACAACATAACAACACAGTACATGTTGCCTTTTTCTGTACAGAGGCTTTCCAGGAGCTCGTGACCGACCCAGGGCGTAGTAAACCACAGTCTGTGAAAAGCTCGCAAGGTTTTTATGTTCTTTTTTTGTAATTCTTCGCTTTAAAAAATATCAATTTCATAACAGGTCTGTTAAAGTCTTTGTCCGTCTGATACATGTTGTCCCAGTTTGTTTCCACCGTAAGTCGATAAAACGTCCGTACTCCTCAGTGGGTAAGAAAGGCTATGTGTGAAATCACTCTATTCCTTTGTTTGTCCCCCTCTTTCCTCGATCCCTTCTTCGTGGAGCCTTGGTGGAGTCATAGATCCGGTTGTATCATGTGTCAGAGGGTCTGTTAGTGCAAAAGAAGGCACCGACTGCTATTCTCTTGCCACCGCGTGGTCGCACACTTCATGTGCCCGCGTGAACATTGAGATAGGTGCGCTGCTCAGTTCTTGAATTGTGTTATTTATCTCCTGTGTTGCTTTTTTTTCTATTCGTTCCTGTCATATTCCCTTTTTCGTGGTATTTTCAGATAAGGTGAGTGTGAATCTGGGTAAGACGTAACGAGCCCATTGTCTTGTTTTCTTTTTGTGCTATAAAGTGGAACCGATGAGACGACTCGAGGACGCTACGAGACAAGGCAAGTGATCCACTCGCTGGATGACCGACTGCGAAACAGTTAGCAAACTGTCTCAGAGTGAAAAAAACAACAACTGTAAAATGCATACAAACAGTCGTGAGGAGTATGAAAAATTATAATAAAAAAAACAGGTTGAAAAATGTCCAACAGTTTGGACCCAGAAGACACTCATCCAGCCGTAACTAACATGAACGCACACCAAAAACACACACTCTAAACGGCAAAAACGTGTCTGACACACACACGCCTTAACTTCACTCACGCGTCTATTAACAAATCCAAACGAACACACACACAGACACGCCCACACACACACAAAGTGTCAGACACACTCATACAAAACAATTATGGGTAAACCAAAGTTTATTTCATGTTCCATCTTGTTCCCGTTCAAACTGTGCTTTCTAAGATCCAGTCTGAATCACACCGCCCTTTGTCCGAGTCTCCATCCCCATCTTTAAGGAGCAGCATCCCGCTCATTGATTGGCTCCTTTTGTTACGCACTAGGCGACCCAACTTGGGCGCTCCTCCTCCCTGATGGGAGTTTGGGTTAGAGTGAGTCTTTGAGCCTCCTTCGCTGAGAGAATTCCTCCTCCTCGCCCTGCTCCTCCCTCCCTCCTCTACAGGGAGAGTCTGGTACTTGGCGCAGGAGGAAGATGTGGTGGTGGTGGAGGAGGCGCGCGGAGCCCGACGCAGAATGGGTGTCTCTCTGAACCTCATTGAAGGGACGGGGCTCGGCGTGGGGAGAGGGCTGGAGAAGGGGAAAGGGACAAAGGGAGGTGGGGTTTGGTTGAGAGAGGTGGAGTTGTTGCGGTTGGTGTTGAGGTTCTCCAGACCGATGGAGGGGGGGAGGAGCACAGAGCAAGCAGTGGAGGAAGAGGAGGAGGAGGCAGGTCGAGGGGAGGCAAGATTTTCAGGGACAGCCGAGGTATTCGAGCAAACCGAGACCGGCTTACTCGGAGCGGGCTTCCGCTTTTGCTTGGGCAGAGAACCAGTGGTGCCGGTTGGCGTCAAGGCGCTAGCTTGAGCTCGATCTTCACCTGCTTTCTCCCGTTCCTCAACTCCTGCAGTCGGGCTTCTGGCCGCCCAAGGCTGGCTGAGAACTGACGTGGCCGTGGAGCAGTCAGGCAGGGAGGAGTCAGACAACTGAGTCACTGTATCTTTGCCTCCGACTCCTTCTCCTGCTGCTCCGCTACTTTTCTTTGTGCCTCCAGAGAGGTCGTCTAAACCGATTGAGCCATGTTTTGAGGCGCTGGGAGTCACAGTGCATCCCTGCGACTGCTGCCCGTTGGTCTGTGAGTGGACGTTGGTCATAGACATAGAAACACCTTTTCCACCCTCGCCAGGGTTACACACCTGGGGAAAAAACAGAAGGGAAAAGGGTAGTTATCATCCTTTCCAGATAGAAATTTTGCATATTCAGCATTTTCATCAGAGTGGTTAAGATGAAAAATGTGATCGTCATTGTGCAAGCACAGCTAAATAACGAGTGTCATTCTAGTATCAAATTGTGCCTTTTAAATAGATTTACTAAAGAAATATACAAATGGAAAACAATAGGCAACTATACAATGAAAATATTAGAATAAGCAATAGAAGAATTGAAAAAAGTTCTTGTTTTATTTATAAAGTAGATAGTCAATGATCTCTGACAGACTGAGAGAGAGAAGCATCGCCAACTGCGAAGCTAAAGTCAGTATGTATACATGTGTTAAGAGAATCAAATTCATATTCATTAGTCCAATAATTCACAACAATTCTTCCTCACTCAGGTTTAAATGTCAACAAACAGTTGAATAATCTACATGATCACTTTGTAGGACGTAGCGTGTGGTGCTGAGAGCTGAGTTATTTAGATGACCTTCACTGGTATAAGTAGGTTGGACACAATAATAGAAAGTACTTGACACCCTGGTGTCCACAGACATTGATATTTCAATATACATCACTACAAAATTGAAAACATGACTAAGAATAACATGAGTTGCAAACGGAAAATCTATTTAAACAAAAAAAACGATAGCAAAATGAACTTCTTCCAAATCCCTGGAAATCCTATAGAGCAAAATTTGCAGCCAGAGAGCTGGATTAATGTGTATTAAGACAGAATATTGGTTGGAATTAGGTTCTGTTCTGTGAAGTGTTTGTTTGTTTAGTAAATCAATCATTGAGAGCATGCAGAAGTGTCTGATTGTAGTTGCCCTGTTGGCATTTTTCACCATGAAAAGCAAACAAACCGGGGCAAAGGAAAAATGTCATGATAACGATAGAGAATCAAAGGGATTTGTTGGGTGCTGTGTTGTATCTTGGTTGTGAACACCCTGCATGGCTTGTGTGTTAACGGCAACACAGCAAAGCCAACTGTCTCACATAATGAAAAGCTCCCTCTTCTCGTTCTCTCTCATTTGTGGCTAAAGAGGATTATGAGCGACGCAGAGAGAGACCCACCTTGTACCGTATCATCAGGATGATGATGAAAACGAGCACCGAGGCCACTATTATCCCTCCGATGATGATGATCATGGTCCCGCCGAGGAACTGCGACTGCATGAAATGACACCTCATGTACTCCGTCTCAGTGCTGAACTGCACGCAGCCGACCACTCGCGTGGCGGTCAGGGAGGTGATGATGTCATCATAGATGGCCAGCACGCAGAGGTCATACTGGGTCCCTGCTGCCAGGTTGTTGACCAGGAAGTTCTTGCTCGATGGGGGGATCATTCTGTGGAATAAAAAAAAGGGGGAAGGGAGAAACAGTTACGGTTATTGTCTAGACTTATAATGTTGGAAATATGAATTTATGTGGCCTGACGTCAAATATTACAATTGTGGAAATTACCATTGCTTGACTTAACATCCTAAGAAATTTTAATCTGTCTTACAGCCCATGTGATATCCCTAAATGTCCTCAAACAACTTCCTGCTCATTTTTTTAAGTTGCCCTTGGAACAAATGTTAAATTTACGACGACAATCACCAGCATAAAAAACTCAACACGACATGGTTCAACCTTTTCAGTTGATGTTATCTACTGTAGATATCAATGTGGTGAATCTTTTAGCAAACGTTTTACTATTTAAACATCAATATTCACTGTCTTTGAGCTCTGCTTTAGTCTCCACCTCCTCCTGAGGGAAATACCTGCCCTCTCCAGCTGCTAAATGTCTCACAATGTCAATCTTCTAGTTGTTGCTAGATGCTAATTGTGTTTGTCTGCTGTTTGTTGCTGAACGGTTAGCCTAAATTGGGGTTGAGTCTGAAGTAAAACGTTAAAGCTTGGAGCCCTATTACCCAAACAATGAGTTGGAGTTGAAGGTAATATTAATTATTTTATTAAAGCCACTTTAAACAGATCTGTTCCACCCCGTCTCTCCTGATTATTGTCATTTGGGGCACCGACAGGATAAAAGATGATATGTTGTCATAGCAGATATGTTGTACATGATGTGTTTCCTGTTTCTTCTGCGCTACCTTAATAACCAATTTGCCCTGAGTAAAAAGGTCAACACAACATATATATTTTTTAAAGAGAGAAATATAGAAAAAAAACAACAATACTGAACAGTTAGGTACGAATTTAATTATTAAAGATTCAACACACTCAGCTCTACTGTGTATTGATGGCTGCTGAGCCCTCAGAAACTGAAACCCCAAAAGTCATCAGCAGGACACGAGTCCAATTACATGATTTATCACTGCGCTGGCCCCTTCCTGCCCAGCGTGCAAACTGTGTTCCAACCAAGTAACAATCTGCTTTATAACATCATCTTTTGGTGTCAGGATCCACAGCAAAACACACAAGGGGGAAATCCTTAAATTAATTTAGCCGACCAAAAAGTTTCTTTGTCACTCGGAGCTAATGTAAGTTATTCTTCACTGGACACTTGTCACATTGATTAAGGGATTTGCACATTTGTCCTTCAGCTTCCCCAAAACTGGTTGTCAGCTTTCCCGGATTTCCTCTTTAAAATGCTAATGGATTCCTCATTAGAACCACAGAGGGCGGTTTGTTCACAGCGCGCGGCCTCTCGAGGAGCAGAGGGCTATTTGTGCCCAGGTTAAGCCTCAGGTTTAGGGTTTGAGTTGAGACATGTTGAGGTTTAATGGTTTGTATTAAGAGCGAGGGGATGAATTTAGCTGTAGGTCTTTAGTGTGTCCTCTGTGGCACAAGGCTGCAAGAGTGTCTCTGTGTGTGTGTGTGTGTGAGCATCTATATTACATCATGAATACTAAGAGGGCCAAGCGAACACTGGGTGACCATGAGAGTTCACCCCTATGCTGTTCTTTATGCTTTCATCAGTATGGTGGTAAACCTTGGCTACACACACACGCACATTTACACACACACGATCGCACGCACGCACGCACAGTGACATCGGAGTGTGCAGGTTAATGATCGGGGCGAATGTCACCAGTAATTACAAGCTCACATACAAGCCCTTACACATACATACACAGACAGAGATTCATTTCCACATTATTGCCGTGGCCTTTGGCCTCATTTGTGTGCATGATTGTGTGTGTGGTCGTGTGTCACATCACCTAGTAATGCATTTATATCTTTGTGTTTGTTTTATAACTCCTGCTCTCCATTAGGTTCTCCAACAGAGACCATTGTTCACTGATGCATTAATACTGCATGTGTCTGAGATGTGCGTTTATATAAGTGCATGAATATTCATTGGATAGTGGTTCCATTTCTTGAAGTTAAACAATCTCCCTCTTGATTCACTTATGATTTAGACATTTTGGGAGCAAGACCTTAACCACTTGATGCACAGACAGGCAGATGTGGCATTTACGCACATACACAGAAGTGATACAATATCTATTAAGGTTGAAAAATACATATTCTGAATGAAGAGCTGTAAATATAAAAAACTAAGGAGATTTGATGATTTGTTATTATCATAAGAAAACAAGTGAAACAGTTGTTATTGAAATGTAAAAAACACTCTGAAGACCTCTGGCTTTACAGTTCCAAGCCTTAGCAGATAGCTCATACAGCAGCTTAAAGCGCTGCAGTCCGACCTGTGACAATCAAATCTCTCCATTTCCCAGAAAGCCTCTTGTGGCTGCACAGCCCGACAGCTCCTATCTCACTGACATCATCTGATCAATCAACGATCTTAGATTCATAAACCAGATCCTCGGTTTGATAAATGGTCAGAGGGTGAGTTATCTTCAGGCTGTTGCTTCACTGAAATATGACATATGAGACCATATGACAGAAACATTCAGGGCTCTGCTCCCCTAATGCTAGCTGGTCTCTGTGGTGATAGGGAAAAAATACTCACATAATCTGCATAATGCTGCACTTTCATCGTGTAAAGCCAATTACTGAGTGAATGAATGCAAAAAATGACCAAGCACTAAACCGTTTTAAAAATGAACTACAAGATAAATGTAGCAGGGGGAATGCTGGGCATCACCAGGGGTCCGTCCATCAAATTAACTTTATTAACGAAAGACAAAATGTGAAATTTTAAGTTTTGAATGGATTATAATGTGAAACCACTACCAGTGGGAGTTATAAATGTTGTATTTATCTTAAAAAGTGAGAGAATGATCTCAATCCAAAAAGGAGCAAATCTATTGACAAAAAAATTGCCAAATTCGACAATATTATTATGGGATTGTCCAGAACTCCCTGAAAACGTTAGCCTCTAGCTAATGTTAGCCTTGTAAGGCCAGCAATATTCTTGCGATTTCACCAAGTGGTTGACTAATCTTTCTCACACTTCTTCATATTCATGCAATAAACACCATCAAAGGTGGCGACACTCGACAAGATAAACATTTGACTTTCGTCTATAAAACTATACAAAGACAAAGTGCCCATTGACCCTGTTGACCACTCCCTGCTGCCTCCTCCAATGTCTGTATTGCATCTTGCATAAACGTTAATTTCTGAGGACGTACAAAACACTTACCCATGGATAACAAACCAGTACATTCTATCCCCTTCACAGTGATACGTTATCACTCGCTGCTGCAGCTTCTTCTCATTACTTCAGTGTAAGAACAGACTATCTATTCTGTTTCTTAGAATATCCTAAGGCTCCAGTATAGTGAAAGTGATAATACAGACAGTATAGTGATTGATTATGTGTGTTTGCTTGTCTACTGCTTAACTATGGATCCACAAGAATAGATGACATGTAACCTGCTTCCAAGAAACCATCATCTCGCCTGCCTCCTCCTGGACCCACTTGGAATGTTTCTAAGCGAAACCCAAGTTAGTAGCTGCTGCTGCTCCTGCCAATGAAACTCTTATTGCATGGTTAGCTTTCACTGTCGATGTGTAAGGCCAAGCTGTCATCATTTATAATTCATAGACACATGGAACAATCATCACACTGACAATGTGTGGCATATTTGGACCCTGTTCCGCTCCACGCTGACTACAGAAAGTACATTTTCATGCAAATCTACGTTTTTCTTATTTTTGGGCTCTTGGATATGATTGCTTCTTGACTGTGTGAGCCGTTAGCAGTGCGAACTCATCCAAACTGACTCATTCATTGTGGCAAAATTCTTTGTGTCTGAGCTGGATCTCGCTGCCAGTATTTGAAGCCCCACAGTGGGCAGATGATTTCCTTGGCTGAGACTATTACACTAATCTATCTACTCCACTCTGCCAAACCCTCAGCCCAGGGCGCCTGTGTGTGTGTGTGTGTGTGTGTCTCTGGGTTTCATTGTCTGTGTGCATGGTCCTCTATGAGTTTGCATTTGTGTGCGTATGTCTACATGTGTCTGCAGTACATACTGAGTGTGTGAGCGTTTGTGTGTGTTTGTGTGTGTGTGTGTGTGAGTTCCATTACAGTAATCGTCTCCTCCCATGTCAGCCTCCTCTTCCCAGTGGTTGTCACTATGTCTGGCCTCCTGCCCACAGTCATCACTGATACTACACTACAAGCTGCTTAAACCCAACCTCGTATTGTGTGTGCATGTGCACGGATGTGTTGTGTGCACGTGTGATTGTGTGTGTGTTAATCTGCTCCCCTCACTCCAGCCCGGACAAAGCCAGGAGGCCAGTGTGATCTCCATTAGTCGCTCTCAGCTTTTTGTCTCAAGACAAATTATCGCCTGCACGCACAGAACAGTGAACTATGATACCAGATTGTTCTATTCAGGCCATTGCACTTGATTAAATATCGGACAAAGGCTACAGGCCACAAATGCGCATTTTTCCAGGAAGGAAAAAAGGCAATCAGGGCAATGATTCAACACACAAGACCAGAGCTTCCAGGTCGACCTGGAGCGCAGTGATAAGGGGCCAGAGCTACTACTAACTCAGCTGTAGTCGTCACTCAATGGCTCCCACACAGCAGAGCCCAGTCTGACCATGTGTAGCACTGGGTGAACAACTTTCAATTTAAATGGATTTCACTGCTCTAGGATACAAATGCAGGGGAATGTTTTTTTTTTTTAAACATTTCACAAGTGGGGTGGAAGTTGTCTGCGTTTGAATGTTTGGTGACCCTTGCTTAATAATCACAGATATTAGAATAATAATAAATATTATGGTTATAATAATTATACATTTAAAATAAGTAATACTACTGTTCAGTATGTATAGAAAATATAAAGCAGTGCAATTTCCCCTGTTTGCACTGAAAAGTGTACTTAGAGATGAAACTCAATTGTGGATTAAAACGCAGCAAAGAGTGAAATTGGAGGACAGACAGTGAGCTAATATAATGTTTTTGGTCAAATAACTGTGAATAATTAATGTTAAGTGATCTTTTATGGTGCCCAATGCAATTGTCTTTTCCAAACATCTTGAGACACCTCATGTGTAGGCCTAAGCAAGACAGACATTTCCCAATAGAAAGTGCCTGCTAGGACAAGTGTGGCAAGCGAACACACTCCATTGCTACAGTTGCATCCAGCAGTTATCTCAGCTTAACATGGGTCTCTCTATCTGAAGCAAAACCCTCCTCGCAGCACCTCTGAAGGTTTTTAAACAGCAAGTAATGACAACACGGTTTTCCAGTGGGCTCTATACTGGACGATTTCTTGGGTTAAGTCGAGCAACTTCCCAGAATACAAATGTAACATTAACGATTGGGTTTTGGAAGTGCTGCTGTGTGAATTTGTCATCCTTTGCACAGAGCCATGCTAAGTGTCACCTGGTATTGCCGTTTTGCAAAGCTAAGCTCACCTACAGCTGACTGAGGCATAATATTATCCATAGAGACAGAAGAGTGGTATTGATCTTCTAATCTAAATCACAACAGAGGAAATAAGCATATTTTTTAACATTTAAAATTATTCCCCAAAGAGAAACAAAACAAGACTGCCAATATCACAAAATGTGTCATCATTTAAAAATTATGATAATGTGATTTGATTGAGAATAGCCAGAAAACACACAGCACAACCCTGATCATAAGGCGTCCCTTAAATGTATCTGTGAAGCTAAAGAGTAAAGTAAATTCAGTAATCTAAGTAGTACATTATTTCTACCCACTCTTGTTAGAGGTGTTTGAATGGAAAAGCACTTCTCTGCAGTTTCGCTCAAACAGTGAAGGGACCAGAATGTGGGTCACAGATATCTAAAAGTAGGTTTTCCAATTATTTCAGAAAACGGTATTCAGTGCTTCTGGCAAAAGGGTCCCATACAAATGCAAATCTACATAGAATAGCCTGCATCATGGAAAACTTTGTCAGATACTGCATCAAAATAGCACGAAAAAGCCATATTGAGTTTAAGACCAAAAACAGAAAATTCTTTCTTTACACTGCACTTGACATCTGTTATCCCCACGCTCCCACCTGCTTCCTTCAGCTTTTACATAATGCATACGCTAAAGAGCAACATGACATTTTCATTTCATTTTTCATGTTCACTTCATCAGCGATGAAGCAAACACTCGCAGATGACAGCACAGCCCTCCGTAAAGCACACCAATGCAATCAAACCAGTGAAAGAACAACTGGTTTCTGAGCACAAAGTGAAGAGGATTAATGGTGGCTCAACTTCTGCTCCATTACTGCTGACCTTAAAGCTAATGTGGCTTACACAGCAGATGGCACAACGCCATGCTAATAGGTCTGAGTCTCTGAGGCAGACAGAAAACATTGCACTTGCACACAGCTAGCTTCTTCTCTCTGTGTTACCAAGCATACTGCCCCTGATGCCGGAGCTAACAAGCTTCCACACAGCTTGTAGTCCGAAGCGGAACTGGGGTAGTGGGCTCCATGTTTAAAGTTCACACAAAGTTAGACTCGGGGTGAAAGTTTTGCACTGATAAAGAAAAAGAACCGCTCCCACTGGTAATAATAACTTACCTAGAAGATCAGTATTTACCATTATTTATCTAGACTCCGACGGCATGCCATATTCCTGCTGGTTTAATAATGAATTAATGGTTTTACACATGTAACAACACCATGATGGCTGCAATGTGTAGCTGTGGACAGTGCTATTTGCAGCATGCTTCCTATTTCCATAAAAGTTTTTACCGTCCACGTAGTAGCATAGTTTCAGCTGCAGTTGTGTACATATCCCCAAGTAGCATGGAATAAAGTTCTCCCTCTCATGTCAAAATCGGTCTTTCGCACTTTGGTCTGTGTATCTGTCACAGCAGGATTTGAACGCGAGCAGTCGAACCCCCGCTACCACCATAGAATAAATTCGTTGGGAAACACTGATCAGGGTAATTTTTCCACCAAACAGTTTACAGTCATAATATTGTAGTTTCCGGTAGCACACATTGCCACCTCACTGAAATGCCAGAGTTTTGCATAATTATTTAAAAACTTTAATTATCCCCCACCCTTAGATCTGCTTTGCTCATAATCATCCCTGCGCGCTGAATTGGCTGAGGAGGGGAAAAAAAGAAAAGCTCTTTTATGTTGAAATATTCCCTGTGAGAACTCTCTTAATTATGAAAACAGAGCACAGAGACATCAGTGCTGTTTGTTTGGCCCTTATCAGGTCACATTAGACTCCCTCAATGCAATGTTGGATTCAATTTGAAGTTATTTACAATGTCAAGTGAATATTATGAAGACAGACCTGCTTTCATTTATCTAAAACCCAGGCAGTGTCTGCGTCTCCAGACATGTACTGCTGCATATGGAGCTGGGGAGGATTTGGGTAGCATGCTGGCCATTGTGGTAAAGTAAAAATGCAATTAATCATAAAAAAAAGTTTTAATTAGGAGCTCGGAGGGTAAGTCTGAGGTTTTCTAAGGACTAGCAGGGGTACTGGTAAAAAAGCGAGGATGCTCGACCCTCGGCGAGCTCTCGTTACTGCTGAGCTCAGTGCAAACACGTGCACCGCCGAGTAGACGTCAAAGTGCCGAGCGGCGAGGCGCTGTCCCAGATGTGGGGAAGACTTCTCAGCACTATCTGGAGCCGGCTGAAGAGCTCCATCTGCCCACCTCAACTCCATTCCTCCAGTTTAGTTGACTCATCTACATCTATTCTTAATGCTGTGGTTGGCTCCTCCCGTGCGTTCCCACGCTCTACAGTCATTTATTCACTCATCTATTCTAACTCCCTTTCTTTTCTTGCCTTCCTTTAAAATCTTATTTTCCATTTTTCCTCCCATCTCTTTCCTCCCCAATCTTCGTATTAATCTTACAATAACCTTCATTCCTGTCTTTCTTGCAAACTCTCTCCACTCTCCGCTTCCCTTTGCTGCCTTTTTACTTCCTCACTCTCCTCAGATGCTGCTATGGTAGTTCTCCGCTTTAAGACTTAGCCGCGTTTAAAACCCCATTGACTGCTTGTAACCATAACACTCTTACATTAGGCCCGCGATATGTTTATGTTGCCATAAAATCAGAATTGGAACATTGCAGCATGATAAAGGCAGAGGTTCTTTCACGCCTTAAGCACAGCTGAGCTAGGTGTTTTACCTGCAGGGCCCATTGGCTGTGTGTGAGAGGGTGGCTTTTGTTTTAAGGACTGGATTCATCCCCAGCCCCCACCACGTGTAGCCTCATAAAAAATAAGCTTGCCAGACAATTTGCTTGATGTGTAGTTTTTTGGGCAAATGGCCACCAGCGGCTGTAGCTCGATGGGTGAGCTGGAGTGGAAAACAACTGCTGAAAGAACACGGCGGAAAAAAGGAATAAAACACAACAACAGGCGGAGCAGACGAGGGCTCGAGGATGGAGGATGGAGGGCGGATGGGGTTCTGCGTGCGAGCTCTCATGTAACTTAGTAAATGTCAGAGGAGAGTTTGTGTCCTGAGAAAGAGTCTGAGATTCTGCACACAGCATTTTGTAGCTCTGATGTCTGCAGGCCTGTTGTGGAGGAACTTTATTATTCTATATATTCTTAAAACATGAAACGCCGTGTTTTTCAGTATTCTATGGATTTAGCTTGATTGGTTTGTCTTTTAGTGACACTGTAAACTTCCACAATCTTTATGTAGCAGCTCACTCATCATAGAGATGTTTACATTGACACCAATATTCAGATCATAACCTGATTATGGTCTGCAATTTTCTTAACCTGAATAAGGTCATCATTTCAGAGCAGTTACCAACGCATTCCCTGAGTTAGTGAACATAAACCCACTAAGAAAGGCAATTGTCTCCATTCCTGTTGCCATTAAAGGAGTATTCTTTATCTTTTGGTTCAACCCCCTGGCTGAACTCAGTGGCAATGATTTCAGATGGCTGAGAGCAGGGGTGTCAAAACTACTGCCAGCGGGCCATCTGCGGCCCACCATCCATTTTTAGTTGACCCGCCTCAATAAAAATTAAACACAAAAAAACCCTAACAATTTAGTACCACTTAAATATAGCACTTTGTAGTTTTGCTTTATTTTTGATGAAATTGTACTTTCTTGATTCTTGTTGTTCTGGGTTTGTACCCTTGAATGTACTTATTGTAAGTTGCTTTGGATAAAAGCGTCAGCTAAATCAAATGTAATGTGATGGACTATGGCCCACTGTATTCCAGCTGTCCCTCGGAACGCCGGTACGCGTGAGGGGCCCAGACCTTCGTATTTTTTTCCATAATGTGGCCCACGGGATAAAAAGTTTGGACACCCCTGGCTTAGAGGTTCATGTCTACACTGCCATAATAAAGAAGAAATCATTCTTATTGTGTTCATGCGGGCTTCATGTTTCAAACATTCAAAAGCGTATACTGTGGCATTGTTCATTAAATTACTCAGCTTGGGCTGATCACAGGTATTAGAAAATGGCGGGAACACCGTATGTATGACGTAGTGGACGTAATGATGACATGAGACACAATCAGAGTAGGATCAGTAAAGACTTTTGGTGTTCATGCAATCATAGGGAATGATGGTCTATCTATCTATCTATCTATCTATCTATCTATCTGTCTATCGATCATCATCATCCTGTGTTGGCCTTATAACATATATAGGTGCAAATATGTATATTTGTATATGTCACAGTTCAAGGTATTTGTTTCAGTAGGTGTGGAAAAAAGGCTTTTAAACACAATTAAGAACAGTGGGTCATGTGGACTCTCACAGGGGTGAAGATGAGCGTTCATCCCCGACGGAACAGAAAATAACAAAAATAAATACATTTTGCAACATGCCTCATTATCTATTAAACTTTCCCAAAATAAAAATCAGGTTGCTTCCCTCTGCAGTGAAATAGAGGGGAGCTATTCATGCTTCTCAATCCTCACAGACCTGCAAGCCAACCAAAACGCTGGCACCTAATTATAGACGTCCTATTAATCCAAAAACAATAAAACATGCTATTATCATGTCAAATCTAATACATTTGAATTAAAAAGCGATTTCATACCCTCAAACTTGCTTTCTCTGTTCAAGGCTCACATATTTTTAATAGGCTTTTTAACCATCATTATTTTCTGTCTCAAAACAATAGATCTGTTCATCCCGTAATTGGGGAATTCAAATTTTCTATGATCCCACAATGGCTCGCAATCATCGGAACCCTTAATTATCTCCTCTTCATGTGAAATAGAGCACTTTTCCACTCTTTTTGTCGGTTTTATGGACGTCGACATTAGTGCTCGCCGTGAGTTCCACTGTCCTCATCGGCTGTGAATTGTTCAATAAAACCAGCGAGGTGTAAAGGCCAAAGATTGCTGTGGTAGGTCGTGTGGAAAAGCTCGGCACATTATGTCAGTGACATCAGCCCTACCTTGACCTGACCATGAAATCGGGAGTTAACAGCCGAGGGGTCTGCGAGGACGACTCAATTTAGTTCCTTATAGCTTCAATTTAGGAAGGTTATTAAAAAGGTTTCACTTTACAGGAAAAAAGACAAACTATATTGGAGTTAATGAGTAGACGTAGCAGAGAATTGGCATGCTAGAGGTCTATTAGTTTTATTAAAAACTTCAATGGATCCAAATGCTGGAAAGATACACTGCAGGTTTTATAATGATTTTTGGTAATCAAAAACAAGATATTTAATGAATATCTGAAATATTAAATAATGAAATATAATTATTTCAAAGTTATAGCGAAGGAACACTCACCCATGCATGAAATTACACAGGAAATGAATATGGGCCAATTTTGACCCATGTTGTGCATTAGAAGAGAAGTGCTCAAGAAGGATTTTTATTCAAAAAGTAAGAAAGAAAAAAGAATTAAATAAGGATTTGTGAATCCTTAATAACGGTAAATATGAAATAATGACATGTCTATGAATAATACAAAAAAAATCATAATGCTTTAAAGAAATGGTAATGTTGAGCTTGACATGCATAATACAACGTGATCTAGGCTTTTTTAAAGCATTATACAAGTGATCCAGACTATAAAGTGATCCGTCCCAGATTTTTAAAAAGATCTGTGCCATGTCTCTTATAAATAATGACATGGCAATGTTTTCTTCTGGTGTGGTTAGAAAACATGTTAAGGATTACCGAAATGTATAGGGCCTGATCTACTATAGGTCAGCAAATGTAATAACATGTGCAAACTTGATTTCACCCGATGGAAACGGTGCGCACTGAGGACTGCATGAAGAATAACAGGCGCTGTCCATTTACTACGTTTGCCCAGAGGAGTAGATGGGGAAGACGGAGAGAACAGTTTTTTTCTGCTCCTGTAAACACGTTTTGGATTGACAGAAGCAAAAATAATCCATCTCTTGCCATGGCCCCAATGGCCATCAGCGCTGGTGCCACAGAAAACAAAGCTCTCACCTCCTGCGCAATATTGGTCACACGCATCTCTTCCACCCCCCCCCCCCCCTCCCCCTGTTTAATTTGCCGCTGGTTTAATGTGAGCCATTTTTTTTTCATTCTTCTTCTCATGTCCTGTAGCCTGACGTTGTCAGACTCACAATTCTAGTCAGAATGTGAGTCTGAGACCGCTCCATTGGGCTTTCATTATGGGGCGTGTTTCAACTGACCAGGAAGTAAAATTCCTCTTCGCTCAATTGGATAGACATACAACCAATCAGAGCAACGTAGTTTGTGAGTTATTTACTAACCCGGGTTCACACCGGACGCTTCAGCGCAGCGCCAAGCCTTAAATAACAGCTGGCTCCCATCCACTCCCATGTTAAAACTGTGTGCCGCTCACACCGGAGGCTGAAGCACCGCGAGGCAGCCTTGGCGCAGCGCGGTGCTTCAGCCTCCGGTGTGA
>CM028869.1:3018727-3052023 GCA_016801935.1 Platichthys stellatus
GTGCGCCCCCCCCCCGGCCACCCCCGCCCCGGGGGGTGGGGGGGGGGGGGGGCGGGAGACGTCTTCTCTTCCATCAACAATTTTCGCACGTCTCTGCGAGTGCTTGTTTTTTTCCTCCCTGTTTCATCCTCATGTTGTTCGACTGTGAACTGATGTGTCAGAGACTTTGACATAACGTCTGCACCTATGCTCTGATGAGACAATGCGCAGTCTTCAGCTTCACCAGGATGACAAGAAGAAAGTGTTTATAAGGGTACGCTAATGAATAATTCCCACTTCATTATTTCCTAGCTCTTTGTGTTAGAATCGGCTCTTTTGATTTATCCTGTGGTGTAACACTTTTTTTTTGAATTTATAGACTTCATTTCAGCATCTTGCCTGAGGACACTTCGGCATGCTGAATGGGGACGAACCGCCCACCTTCTGGTTAGAGGACAATCCTATTACCCGTAGGTGGGAACAGTTGTTAGCCTGTGTTAAGTTTCTAATACCTGTGATCAGATTTTCCATCAGGATCATTAAAGATACATTTAATCTACTGTAATCTAATCTGCAGAGCTCAGACTTGGGTAATCGTCTACCTCCGCACGGTGCATCAGTCTGACCATGACGCGGTGGTTCTGTCAGTCTTACCTGTACACCAGCGAGTCGTCCTGGCTTCCATTGTACTGGATCTGGAACATCCTGATGCCCGGAATATTCCTCTGGAAGTTGAACTTTATCAGCGCTGTCGACGACGTGGCCTCGGCCGTCACCACCCTCTTTTCCACCCCGCCCTTCACGTCGCCCGTCACGTTGCTCCCGTTGGCCCCGCCCCGGCTCGACGTGGAAATGTCCGAAGATCCTGGGTCAGGTTCCTGGATGTTGTTGGTGTTGTTGGAGATATGAGGGAGTTTGATTATGACCAGGTCGACCATTTGGTGGGCCTCACCCGCGGGGTTAGAGGAGATGCAGGTGAAGGAGCCGGTGTCTTTCACAGTGCTGATGACGATGTCCAGGGTCCCGTTGGTGTACACCAACGTTCTGGAGGAGTTCGACACCAGCTTGCCCTCTGGAGAGATCCAGTGGATGGCTGGCTCCGGATCGCCTCTTGCCTTGCACCTTTTAAGGATGAAAACCAGTGGAGTGGAACTTATTAGAAACATGACAGAATGGGGTCAACTGTAGGGTAAATGCTGGATGGTGGTTTCTGGAATCCCTCACATTCTTTGCCTCTCAGGCCTAAAGTGGAAAGAAAAACTGAACTGTGTCGACACAGCACATATTCTGTGTTATAATGCACTGGAGCAAAGCTGTCAAAATACATTGTAACAAAGTATTTGTTTTATTAATCAGTCATGAGTAAAATGTACAGTTGTATGTAGATCTTGGCAAGATATTACAAAAGATAATATTTACAGATAATAAGATGAGGTTTTAATATTGTATTTGAGAATTCAAGAATATTTTTTTAAAGGAATGTAATTGAGTTAGTGAGTGACTTTCAAATAAATTTGACAAATCATTAAGATTGGCTGAATGCTTAATTTGATTATTATGCAGTAAAATAAACCAAGGACACATGTGACTCAGTCATAAATATTAACACAGTCCATTTAGTTCATTGTGCAAAAAGGAACTATTGTCGTGTTGGTTAAATATTGAGGGTTAGGTTAATTCTAACAACGATCCTCTGTAGGTGTCTGACTGAATTCAGATGGCTGCAGTAATTTATCATTCAATTATAAGTCTATTGGGCAGAAATGTCGAGGTAATTTCCTGTAACAACAGTCAGGTCTAATTAAGTAAAACAGATTACACGCTGAGGAAAATGTAGGAAATGTTGTAGTTGTCCCGGTTGCTGCAGGGTCACATTGTACTTCGGCTATGCACACGAGCAACAGAGCCTGTCCATATATTTCCAGAGGTATTACCTTCTACCCAGTCAGGAAAGGCTGAATATGCAAATAATCAGTCATTTAAAAAAAAAATCTGCATTAAGAAATCATTCTCAAGACGTCCTTGTCTTCTGCAGTTCTCTGCATTTTAATGTTGAAGATTAAAGAGATACATTGACTCTGATGATCTCTCCCTATGAAGAGGACACAATAAGAGACAGAGTAATGTCCTCCCATTGATTTTCTTGCCCTCTTTTTCTCATTTTCATCACATCTCCATATTTGAAAACATAACATGTGTCATGATTGGAAGCATGCAGCTAATATATATGCAAATGGCGCTGTCTTCTTCTCTATGCCCTGTTGTTGTTTGGTTCTCTTGTGCTACATTTAATTTGAATGTAATGCCCTTGTTTTGTGGTTCACTGAACAGACGACTTTTCATAAATTCTTCAGCAGCAATAACCAAAATGGACAACAACATGAATTAAAAGAGAAAGTCATTCTGTGTGTGTGTATGTGTGTGAGTGCCGAAGTGGTTGTGGGAATGAAGTATTAATACTGATACCTCAGTGCGACTCGCTGCCCTTCGAGCACCCTCATCTCGTGGGAGAATCTGGTGATGAGGGGGGGCTCACACAGGAACTCCTCCTCGGGGACGGACCAGAAGTATCGACCGGCGAGCTGCTGCGGTGAGGCGCACGTCTCCAGGTCGTCCTCCCTGTTCAGCCTCCTCAGCCACAGTAGCTCACAGTTGCAGTGGAGAGGGTTCCCGCCGAATGACAGCGCGAAGGCAGTGGGCGTCATGAACCCCGACGTGGCCAGGACCTGGTCGTGTAAAAACTTCAGTTGTCAAAGAAAGAGTACATTTTCCATTAAGTTATTTCAAATTGCCACCTTTGCTGTGGAACCTTAACCCAAATGATGACTACATCACCAGGACAAGAAACTAAATAAGATTTTATTTGAATTATCAACATTTAGAGAGAGTTGTCCCTCCTATAATTTCCCCCACTGACTGCCATTCATCTATACACAACGCATGGGGTTGTGTCGCATATTGGCGAGTTGCATTTGTTGTTGTTTTTCTATCATCATTTTGAATCTGTGTTGCTTTTGAATAATTTGTGTAGAGTGGCTTACCTGTGCTCGTTGGAAAAGGGGGTCCGGGGGAAGCTTCTGCAGTTTGTTTGAGGTGACGTCCAGCCGGTTGAGTTTCTGTAGCAGCGAGAAGGTTCCCTCAGGAATATAGTCCAGCATGTTGTGGTCTAAGCTCAGCGTGTGGAGGCTCGTCATTCTCTGTAAGAAAGAGAAAGACAAAGGTTTGTGTTCCCCTCGCACATGAGGATATTTTCTCGTTTTAGTTGTTAAAGATGTTATAAACTTTGTGTCTTTTCTCTCCGTCTTCAGATAACTAAATACCACTCAGATTCATCCATCCATTATCTACACGCCTATCCTTCAAGTGTCATCAGCCCATCACAGAAAACAAACTCTAAGTTTCACTTATTATTATACTTATAACAATCAGTCTGACAGTGCTTGAATAGAACAGTTACGTAACTTTCTCTCTCCACTCCCACAGCCATGAACATGCAAAATGAGAGCTTTCATTTAACATGCTCATATATTCGGTGAACAGGGAACCGAATGTATCCGCTGCAAATGCTGAACGACATTTTACAGCATCACAAATTAATAGATTTAAATTTCAGGTAACTAAATCGTTGCAGTTTTAGCCCCAAACCTCTGGCAATCCCTAGCACAACATCTGAACATGATGTGAAACAGAGGCTGAGAAGCCTCATAGAAACTCGCTTGAAACATAAAAAATCTGTAAAAACATAACAAATTACATGAAAATTATGACAAATGTGTTTCAGTCACATCCGGTTTCCAAGGCATTATTCACAATAGAAAGGTTAATGGTTTTTATTTCATGTGTCTGCTTCACAGGCTGAGAAACAAAAGTTTGAGTGAAACCCTCAGGTTTGAGAAGATGGTTCTCAGACTGTGCTCGGGTTAGTAAGTTCTTGCTTATTGTGGGAACTGCTTCTCTCTTTAATATTATAAGATATCGACCTTGAGAAAATGTACGTTATGATTTGGTGCTATACATATGATATTTGTCTGAAAAACAAGTTTCCCCGATCTACAGTGGAGGTATAAATGTAAAACTATATTAAGTTAATAATATTATTAACTGACTGTGGGTGGAAACTTTCAGTGTTAGAGCAGCCTCTATTCTTTTTCAGATTGCAGAATACTTCGGGATGATAAACCACAGAGGCTGTGACATTTAGATCACATAAAAATTGTCTGTTGACCCACAAGGAACACTAATAACATTTTAACTGTCAGCCATATAAAAACATAGGAATGAAAGAATCTCAAGTGAAACAATCAATATCAAAGTGCATGCACTCTTATTGAATTATCTATTAATGGCCTCTGTTCTGTCCAAAAGCCTGTAAAAACTTTTTTCTATTTTATTTCAAAGAAATGGCCAAAAAGGTTTTATGGCCTTTTTTATTGTGCTTGGGATTGGCTCATTACAAAGCCCTCCAGATATAAACAGGATTGAAAGGGATGCTGCAGATTAAAGAGATCCTGACCTGGATGGCTTCCCAAGGAATAGAGTCCAGATTATTGTAGCTCAGGTCCAGTTCCTCCAGCGCCAGCAGGTCGTTGAACGCTCCCTGGTGGATCAGCACCAGCTGGTTGTTGTTCAGAATCAGGTGGTGCAGCTTCGACATCCCGCTGAACGTGTCGTTGCCGATCCTCGTCAGGCGGTTACTGGAAGAGGTCCGAGAAATTGAAACTTTTTTAGAAACTGCAGGTCTCTGCAGCTATGGAGATAAAGTAGAATGAGCCTGTGCTCAGTCAAACCTGTTGAGGTGTAGGGCTCTGAGGTTTTCCAGATCAGCAAAGGCATGAGGTGTGATGAAGGAGATGGTGTTTCTGGATAATGTGAGGTCGACCAGTCGTGTCATGTTGGCAAAGTCTTTCCTCTTCACACTATGGACATGGAGAGAACAGTTTAATCAGCAAAAGGACCGACACAGTGTTTATCAATAGTGATATTTCCTAAGTTTACAGAAAATCATTAACAAAATAAAAACAGAAAAATAAGAAAGTGTTAAAAACATTATAAAGGGCTCATAAGTGCGGGCAAGTTTAAGATCTAGTTAAAGGCTGAAGTATAGAAACATGTTTTAAGTTTTCTTTTTGAGGCATTTACTGAACTAGCTTCTCTGATTTATAGCTGCAGTCTTTTCCATAACTTTGGAGGATAGTTGCATCTCTCATAGACTTGCTGCAGATGATCTCAGTGGTCTCGAGGGAACATAGTTAGTTGACTAGAGAGCCTTGCATGTGAGCTGGAGAACCTTCAAGTCACCTAATACTAATGTGGTCTCTCCTCTTGGTTCTGGTTAACAGCCGAGCTGCCGAGTTCTCAATGAGCTGGAGTCTCTATCTTTTTTTCCATGGGAGGCCTGTGAAGAGTGCACTACAGTAATCCAGTCAGCTAGAACTGAAATCATGACTCAGCTTTTCAGCATATGTCTGATTTATAAATGGCCGAACCTTTACTATGGTTCTACTGTGGAGAAATTTGGTTTTGATCACTTTGTTAATGTGGGCCTTGAAACTCAGACCAGAGTCTAAGATAACACCTAGACTTGTCAATTCTGTGTAAATCCAAGGAGTTAGCTGAACAATAATAATTTTTCCAGCATTTGTCTATTTGAATTAATCATTAATCTTGAGGAAATCAATGCTCATCTATGTATATTAGCTGAAATACATTTGGCTCAGAAGCAATGTGCAGTTGTGTATCATCTGTGTAACCATGGAAACAGACATTGTGCCCTCTGATGATATCACCCAGTGGCATCGTGTACACTGAGAATAATAACGGGCCAAGGCAGCTCCCCTGTGCGACCCCCAAAAACAGCTTTGTCCCACACGTGATCTCCAACGCTAACATAGAACTTCCTCCCTTTAATGAACCCGCATGAACAACAGCGAGCCGTTTGAACAGGGGATGGACCACTGGGAGTTGAGAGGGATGAAAAGGGATAGTTGCTCAGTTTCGGCATGAAAGTCGGGGAACGTTCATTCTCTTTGGCTCAGTTGAGGTCAGTATCGTGTTGTCCTGTTTGCTAATGACTGTGGGTGCTTAGTCAAACAGTTTGAGATCAGTGGCGCAGCCTGACAATACCCGTGCATGAACGTGGGCGATGGAGCTCCTGCAGGAACCGTGGAGGGACGGGTGTAGTTGTTTTCTGTCTTTAGTGATGCCAGGGTCATATTATGGGTGAAACATTTCCACAACTATTCTTTTTGAGCCTCCTGCTTCATGTTACATGTTCACGTTAGTAGTGTTCACATACACAGCCGACTCGAAGGAGATCTTCAGGGGAGAAAGTCTTTCAACATTCTAAATAGAAATTCATTCTAAAACAGAAGTCGCATTTGCTATTCCTATTTTAACCGTGCAGCTCATTCAATACGTGTGAGCGTAAATGTCTCTCTCCGAAGACTACAATCCCGAAACTGCCACGCCATCAGGACACAGCCTTGAGCCGCTCCAATGACGAATCAAGTGTAACATGCTCTGCAGCCTTGAAGAATGTGCTTCTTTTCTTTCTGAACCCTCAAATGAGTTTCATTTCTCTCCGGTGCAAGAGGATAAGGACCCTGCGTGATGTTGTACTGTCCAAATACTCTAAGATTTATTTGTGCGCAGAAACTTGTCATCTGATAACTTCACAGATCAGACGCTGAAGCTGAGCGTGTGTGCTTGAAGTATTCATTATCACATTAAAGAAAAACTGTGCACACGTCAAAACATGTTCTTCATCTTTCACTTGGACAAGGTTCAATGTCTTAGGAGAGACTTTCTGACGACTTTCATTTAACCAACTATTTATTCTGTTTAAGTTTTAGAGATTTATTCCCACAGATGTCAGAATTTAGTCAGACAGGAAAAAGAGGGACCAATCTCCTGGATGTACAGCTCCAGAAAAACCTGAGCAGGAAAAACACAGCACTTTTAAGCCATTTTCAGAAATTTAAGACTTGTACACGGCTGATCTCCATGTCACTCGTTCAAAACAAAATGAAAATATGGAAAAGTAAGGTGAGGGGGGGCACCTGGATAGATCTTGCAGGAGGCACAATAAATAAATTGTGTCAGCCCCACCGTTGTCTTTCCAATTTCACATTTTCATCTTCTCCTTCTACGTGTGTGGTTCGTCTTGTTCAATAGAATTCTTCTTATTCTCCGTTTTTCTGTTGTCCTTGGTGTTATAGTAACTTCATCAACGCACACCAATTGCTTCTGCTGTTGTTTGAATTGAATTGTTTCCTGTGTATTCTCACATTGGCTCACAAAGCCTTTTTCCAGACATTGTTGCCGTCAATTGCTTGCAACTGTCAACAACGGAAAGTAATTGACCTGAACATTTGGGTCCTTGCATACATCCCTTCTGAGAACTTTCAGGAATATATGCATGTCAGTGCCTGTCTGAAAGCAGCTTAAATGTCCAATGAGTAGGATTTATGAGGCTCTATTGGCATAAATTAAAGATAATATTAATAGTGTTGTTTTGATTTGTTTACAATAATCTGAATTCAGAATCATTGTTTTTGGATTCCTGTAGATTGAGCTGTTGTTATTAAAATGAAGGACGGGTCCTCCTCCATGGAGGCTGCAGTATTTCTACAGTAGCCCAGAACGGACCTAAAGGCTTAGAAAGTCAGGGGTGAGGGGGGGCGTATTCAGTTGGTTGCCATTTGCACAAGTTGCCACTAAATCCTACACACTAGTCTGTTTAAGGCACAATATAAAGTGCTGCACTTACGCTAATCATAGACATGGAAGCAAACACGAAGTTTAAACTTTAGCGTTTCTTGTTAACTGTAGATTTAGTCACAATAGAATAGAAAAATGTTATAATAAAGCTGTCAATGATTGTTCTGCCAACGTTAATAACGTTAACAAAAGCAGCAGTTCTGGTGGCAGCAGTAGACTTTGTAGCAAGTATCAATAGATTTGAATTTTAACTTGCTCTCCCAGCAGAAATAATTTGTTAAGAGCGGTATAGCATTAGCAGGTGACTCAAACCTGGAAATCTGCATAATTGTTTTTCAAAAGTCTCCATTTATTGTTCATCCAGATTAAAATGTGAAATTGAGAGACAATGGGTCCAGCACTTTTTCCTGATGTCTCTCTTTTAGTGGCCGGGAATTTCTTGACCTATCAAAATTAATGTTTTAAAACGAAAAGGCATTACGTGGATAGCCTCACTATCAGAAATCATATTCGGGTGTTAACAGAAACCGAACCTGCAGAGGGTGAAAAACGTTTAAATGATGTGGTTTTGAGTGTGTCACGTTTGTTGCTGTTACCTGGTGACAAAGTTGTCAGCCAGCCGGAGTTCCACCGTGTGCCTATCAACGTTGGGCGGTACAAACAGGAGGCCTTTCTTGGCACACAGGGTTGCCAGGTTGGGCGACAGGATCTGACACACGCAGCGCTTCGGGCAGACCTGGGCCCGCACCGCCATGGCAACTGCCAGCATCACACACAGCAGCAGCCTCTCCATGGTTACCACCCCACCCGGACACAGCACCTGTAACAGGAGACAGAGAGAGAAAAGCACAAATGAACAACAGTGGACTTTTGTCTTTTGACAGTTGTGCCATCTACCTACTAATTCCACAAGCGTCTGCCCATGTGTCGGTTTGTGGAACTCAGCTCAGCCCCAAGTTTGGTGCAGTTTGGACACGTGTGACGTAATATAGCAATAAACATTTAATAACCAGTTGACCAGTGCTTTGCAGCAGACATTAGGGGCGGGCTGACATGTTAACAGTCTGTGGACCGAGTTAAATATGTCTTCTTCCATGTCCTGTCTATGTGATAAACTACAGCTGCTATCGACAACTGGGTCAAACTTCAGGGCAAAATCGTCCTCTTCAGTTAAGTAAAAGCATTTACTTTGTTTTGTTGCTGAAATCCTTTATACGGAACAGAACTTTATGAAAAACACTGATTTGAAACTGTTCACTGAAGATAAACCAGGTAGGACGAGCACAGAGTTGTCTAACTTCACTCTGCACCATAGACTGTTTATAAAAAGCTCTGTGCACGAACAATAAAGCGTGACAGCATATTGCAGAACTGTTTGAGGGGAACTCACTGAGGAATAATTGTGAAGTAGCTCCAGAGCATCAACACAGGTCCAGCAAACAGCCCATTCACATCGACAGCTTGGTTCAGAACAGCCACTGCACTTGCACTAGGTAGTCGAGGAGGAGCAATAAACGTATATCTCCCTAGTGTTTATGTCGTCTCTCTGCAGTACAAGAAAAACTCTGCTTCAGTTCTCTATAACTCAAACAAGCTGTGATAAACAAATAAACTGCCTGTCATCCTCTCTATACTTTCCACTGAATCGAATAAACTGTATGGCCCTCTGATTAATGCGATTGGGATGTTTATACAGTCAAGTAGATAGGATAAGGGCAGTGTTGAGAGGATTAGTTTAAGGTACTCTGTTAGTATGCATCAGGAGTCACTTTAAATATGTGTGCCAATCCATATATCTCATTATTACAGACTAATTACACTTGGCAACTGCAGTGAATCTGATTTGTATGGTGATAAACCAATTAATGACCAGACTTGACTACATGAACCCGAAAGACCACACCACCGACTTTCAGGCATCGCTCATCAAACCACAGGAGATGTTTATTAGTTCTTGCCCAGCAGCGTCACAGACACACACACACACGCACACACACACATCTTCTGAGGATATTCATTGACATAATGCATTCCCTGGCCCCTTACACAATTCTTAACAATATCTTCATACGTTAACAACACACACACACACACACACACACACACACACACACACACACACATACACACACACACACACACACAGTGGGTCATCATTAGCAAGCATCGGTGTTGCAGTTAATTAGGAAAGGTTTACAGAGAAAAAGAGAGAGACCGAAAGAGGGAGAGAGAACAGGGTGACGCAGGGAGAGAGAAACCGCTCATTAATGACAACCTTGAGTGGTGTTTGAAGGACGTGGGAGAATCAGGATTAAAGGGATCACGGTGCAAATGCATGCTGAAACACACACACACACACACACACACGCATACACACACGTGTCCACATGTGGGAGTGAAACAACATGAGGTTTTCACCTCAGTGAACCTTTCTCACACTGTCTCCTGTAAACAGAGGTGTGAGCTGCAGAACGGTGAGGAGAGCAGCGAGAGGTGTGATGTGTACAAAACACACTTCCTTCACCGCTCTCCAGGCAGTCAACCTTTCTAAAAGCTTTATGTTGTAATTAATAGCTTAACTGATAATATCAATCTATCAGTGCTTCATAGAACATTATTACCCATTGATGAGCATAACTTTCAAGTTGTGAATGATGAATGCAGGCTTGCTTGGCATGGCACTCACTTTATCTCTTTAGCTCTTATATTGATTATCACAAAGGGTCAATGAAAAAAATATGAATGACTCTGTAGCATTTATAAATAAATAAAGAAAACCAGTGATAATTAAAAACCTTCAAAAGTCATAATTAATGAATAAGCTTAAACACCAGCAAGAGGGACGTCATTTACAAGGTGGTAACACAGAGCTTTTTTCTGAGGAAGAGCTCTCAATCTATTATTGGAAAACTATTCATCAACTGCTAATAAAACCATTATTTGAAACTCATACCCTAACCCTAACCCTAACCCTTTATAAAGGGTGATACTAGACCGTATCAATTATAACTACAATCTGTCCAAACAAAACAAGCAGAGAACCAGTGCCTAAAAATCTCAAAATAAAATGCAGCAATTTCGAGAAACATGAAATTATATTAATCCTTTTCCACCAAAGTGAACTGAGTGCTGGTACTGGTTCGGAGCTGGTTCACCTCGCTACACCTTTTAAGAAAGACTTTGCTTTTCAAGGGTTAGAGCCGCGTCTACCATTATGTCCCTGTCTACGTCTCTACACCTCAACTGTATAAATTAACCCATGAACTGGCACATTTCATCTATTACATTTCTGCTGACAGGCAGAAACACACATAAACCGACTAAGCTGACGTCTCTGACCCACTACAGTTTAAACCTTGATTTGTTTGTAACACTGATCATCACATAATGATTGATACTTTTCGCTCTCCTCCTCTTTTACTTGAGCTGACACACATACACACCATTTCATCGGACATATGGACATTACTCAGAGAGAGTAAAAATAACATATTTCGGTCTCCACCAACACAAATGTCGTGTTTTTCTGCAAACAGAGGGAAGTGAGATCCGAACCCATTTGGGCCAAGGAAAATGTTACGGGTCGGTCGCCCAATAGGATCGGCCCCCAGCCTCTAACATAGGCGTTTCTTTCTTCTAGATCAGCAACAAGCCCTGGAAGTGCCCCGATGGAAAATGCGTAGAATAAATGCCTAATAGAGGAATGGATCATGTAAATTTCTTCGCACTGAGTTACAAACAGTGAAGATGTTAAGATGAGAAGTTTGCTCTGATCTGTGGTGTGAACTCAGCGTTCCCACAATGCACCTCTCAGACATGGAGCTGTCAGTCAAACTGTGGTACCTGGACTGAAGCCATCACTGCTCATGTTATTGTCGGTGGTTTAGATAATTTTATCAGTTGTGTGTTCAACTTTCCTGTTGGTGGACCAAGTTACCTCTACTGAAGACATGTATATAGTTTTACGATAGTTTAACCATAATTACAAATAAATGCATCCTGGATAACTTATGTTGTAAAGAATTATTGGATTGTGTTATGTGCTGTGCTGACTTACATGATCACATTACAACACTCAGATACTACCAGGATGAACACAGTAGTAGAAGATGATATTTTGGGAAAACTCTGAAGAGTTCATTATTTAATAAATTAATGATTTGCCAATTAGTCGTTATGGTTTCAAAACACACTATGAAGTTATGAGTTGTGTTTAAGGAGCATGTCGGCCTGAGCTGGTATATTGTGTTTTTTCTATCGATTTGGGCCAGTAGCACAGCTCTCTGGCAGAAGGAACACGCTACATGAGTGTAATACATAGGCAACACATGTTATTCAAAATCATGCATGGATTATTGAACAGGCCAATCAGGTGCAGACACACACAGCTTGCCTCGTAGGGCTAAACAATCTGTACAAGGTGCAACGTCAAAAAAGACACCAACTCACTGAGAAGACACAAAATGACTAGAAAGAGTAAAAAAAATCAACAGGTGTCTCATAATGCATCCATTTATTGATGCATTGTTGGTTTTTGTATCTTTTAAAAGACATTTTAGGAAATGATTTATTATTTAGAGAACCGTACGAATCTTAAAATGGGGAGAAAAAATATGGGAAGTCACGCATCAAAGAGCCAGGTCGGAATCAAACCTGCGGATGCTTTTTCAGGTTCATCAGCTGTCTTGGTTGAGTGTGAGATAACTGGCGCATTGCATCATGGGACATGTTCAAAAGACAATCACAGAGTGTTTTGACTGTTTCAGTCATTGACACTTCTGTTGCCAAATCTAAATTAAGACTGTGATAAAACTGCCGCTGGTTTAGAAGAGATGCATATTTACGTTAAATCGAATCACGATTGACTCTCTCCCCACTCATGCTCATATGTAACGTGTGTGTGTAATTACTGGAGCTGAAATCTGCTGCGATGTCGGAGGTCACACAATCCCTGTTTTTCCTTTCACTCTCCATTTGAGCGCACACAAAGACGGATATAAAGACGGAGCGGCGGCTAAATAGAGCGCCGGATGACTCATACGCACGATACACAGAGAGAGAGAGGGAAAAAAGAGGGAGAGAGAGAGAGAGAGAGCGCGTGTGACCTTTGTAACCCAAAGCAGATATCAGCTCATTAATTAGACAGAGAAATGACTGTAATGAGGGTGAATGAGTGAGAGAGACAGAGAAATGGAAACAAGGGAGAGTTATCCGAGAGGGAGAGAGGTGGGGAAAAAAAGAGAGATCAGAGAGGGAGCTAATTAAAATGAGTGCTGAGGTGTGAACGGGAAGAGGGCCGAGTTTCATTTAGCGCGAGGAGACGAGGAAGGATAGATGAAAACGCAGTCGCACTGCTACGTGTGTACGTGACACGAAAACCACATTCAACCAGAGAGGAGAAGATGTTTCGGCGGTAGAAATGAATATTCCACCAGTCCCGAGGTCAGATTTCACACGAACTGACATGCGGGACCACTGGGATCAAATGGAATGGCGAATTAACCGAAGGGATTATGGGTAAGGAAGACAAATTTAAGCTCTGTTCGTCGTGGCGATGTGTGTAGAATACGATTCTTTGAAAAGCCCTCCACCCGGACGACCCCCCCCCCCCCCCCCCGGAAGGTCCCATGGAGCCAGCTTCACCCCCGGCTCGCTGGGCGATGAACAACCGGCTTCTTGGACAGCTCAACGGAATTCTCTGCACACTCCACATACTGAAACTGATCTTAGGCTGCATTCAAATCTCACGGGGGGATAACCAGTGGAACGACTTGGCAGCTAAAAGAGATGGCTTGGAAGCGCTCGCACAGTCAAAGTCTTTTGAAGCTTCCACGAAGCTGCGATTTAAAATTACTGTTCACTTGTTGCAACCAATCAGCTTTTTCACACTTAATACACATTCATTTTGCCACGGAAACATTCAGGCTCATGTGCTCTACAGCAAACCACACAGTTCACGATGAAGAGCAAGTTAAATTGAAATGATCCCCTTTATTCTCACCCTTAATTGCACGTTGAAAGCTGAGGTAAAACGTTATGAAGGCTGTTGTTGTGTTATTATCTCAGCTAATTCAAACATGTGTTGTCTTGAATGATATGACATAATCCATAATCTGTTAAACCTCACTAGAGAATCCCTGTGTGCTGCAGGTTGAAGGTCAAGTTAAAATCATTCATCATGAACGATCCTATTAATGTCCCACTCATAATGTCATTTTGTAATTACACGTGAAAGGTGTGAAATGAGCCTTGATTCATTTCTGACTTCAGAGACGGGGTTAGTGACTGACTCCGCTACCTGAGGCTACAACACAGAAAGAGAGACTAATTACCGACGGAATGTGAACTGAAATTGGATCTGACTGTGTGTTGATACTGCAAGTTATAAGAGGACAGAGTGAGAGATTTGCATATTCTTTGTAATGAAAAAAAAAATATATATATATATACTGTATATGCATGTATTCCTCATCAGTTTGTGATACGGTCAGGTGAACTGGAAAATCAGAAAGCTGAAACCATTTTGCTCTTTTTTCCCAGTGCATGAACAGAATCAGAATTAGACCATGTTCCTCTGAACCACCTGCCGGGCTGATGTGGTTATCAGGTAACTACACCTGACGTTTAACTGAGATTCACAGATTCATTTTGACTGAATAATCATCTTATTTCCAGATATATTTCTGTATTTCAAACAAACCCACTGTTACTGCCCTAATAAAAAATGCTAGTGCTCTTTTTTTCATGTGCATAGTCAAGAATATGATGACTTGCTCAAATATGCACTTGTTTGCTGTATAGCTTTGAAAGAAAATGAGTCTTTTTGAATTTTGAAGTTCTTCTCTGTTCTCTATGGCAGCTACGCTTCACCAATCATTTTGGTTAAATAATTAAGAAGTAGCCCGCTGGTATGTCAAGTCATAAGAAAATAAATGTCAGGATGAATCTTGATGAAATGTGTAGTAATTGATTTTCAAGACGTGGGATATTTCCTTATAAATGTGAAGACCCACAATGCACCCCTCAGACGTTGAGCTGTCAGTCGAACGGTGTGACATTGTCAGGGCAACAAACACCAGCTCTTATTCTTCGGTTTTTCAGACGACTATCTTTAAGTAGGTCTCAGTAAAAATTGAATAAAATATTTGTTTGGGTAATATTTACTCAATGTGTGATGAAAGGTAATTTTTGAATAATACTGGGACGGATCACGACATGATGCAGATGTGCCATTAGCAGCAGGGGACCGCTCTGCCTTCCTAAAGTGCCATCCAGTGGTTTGCAGCGCTCTCTGCTGAGGAGTGTCAGGTCGTTTCCTATAGGGTGCTTGTGCCTGTAGAGCAGATTAGTCATGTCGGAGTAAGGAAAACACTCCATGTGTCAAAGTGTTCTCCAGCGGTCTCGGAGGACCCGGCTCTTGTGTTGGAGAGCGACGTTGTTTACTGCTACAGAGGCTGCTGAACCCAGGCACAACCACAACCTCCACACATTCAGGTCGGTGAGAGCATCTGATCCTTCCCTTTTAGATTACTGCACAGATATTATAATGGTGATGTAAATAAAGAGGCTTATGCAGATTTCTCCTTCACATTCCTGCTGGTTGTAGCAGAACAACGAGAGATTATTCCGATGCATCACTTGATTTGACGTGGAGCGCTGCTTCTGTTGTGCTGCACTCAGCTCTTATGGAGGGATTAAGATAATATGTATACTTTAACCTGTAAAATTGGTGACTGAATTGTTGCAGAATGTGGATGTGCATGTGTCTCATTTGAATTGTCATACGCTAGGTTTGAGATTAAATAAAAAATCTAATAACGCAAGGTTCAGTTCACCTGAATTACAAAACTGGTATTTAGGTCTCACTTACCATGTTTGACATTGAATCATCTAACATATAGCCCAGAAACCTCTGCTTCTCTGTCTGTAAAAAGCTCACATATCTCCAGAATTATCCACCTTATCAGCTTCACACTTGGCCTATGTATTGTGAAGGGCCCAGGGGAAGTGTCAGAGCTGACTCTTGTCCTTGGCCAGTTTCACCCCAACATAATTTTAGCAGCGTTTTACAAAGACATTTAACGACACAGTGTTTCTACTGTTAAAATGTTATCTTGATGTTTTCGGTCCCGCTATGTAAATATAAATTGGTTTGGTATTTATTTTTTGATTGTGGAAAAATTAAGTGTAACACTGTCTCCTCACAGCAAGAAATGTCCTGGTTCAAATCATTTCTTTCTCTTTTTTTTCTTTCAAGTTGACATAGTCTCCTTGGGTCTGGGTTTCCTCCGGGTACTCTGGCCTCTTTCCCTGTTAGAGCTGGGAGTGGCTCCAAGTAACCATCAGGACTCTAAAAGGATAAGCCGCATGAATGGATGGATGGAATAAATTAATTCAAAGAAAGACGAAATGTAAACATCTGCAGATCAGTGGCAAACAATGTGAAATGGTTGAATGCTCTGGAGCAGCTCATAATGGACGCTGTGGTGAGATTTTCTCAACTGATCATAGACAAATTAGATAAAATTCATTTGTACTGTGAGATTAAAAATAATCCATTATGGATGTAGCCTGATGTATAGAGGTCAAATAATATCCAGATGGCATTAACATGGTATTATAAGAGTGTTTGTGTGTTTTCACTTCTTTTATGATACAAAACACAGCATTCGGTAAAACATATAAAAATCCCTTGTTGATTTCACCCATGAATCCACCTTAGTAATAACGGGATATATGCTGCACACATAAAACAAAAATTTGAGAGTAAAGTCCAAACAGACATGGACAAACACAACGTCTTCTGCACATTTAAAGCTGGGTCATTATAGTATATTACTGTTGCTACTGGAAAACCTTTTAGCTGCTGTTTTTTTTTTTTATATTTCTCAATTGAATTAATACTTTTGATGTGGTCTACTGTGCCTTCGGGCTTGTACCTCTCTTGTTTGCACCATCATCAAATGCATAATAAAAACGCACCGATGCCCATGCCACTTAACCAGCCCGCTGCCTCCATGTTCTCCGGCTTCCACTCTGTGTCCATTGGAGTAAACCTTATGCTTAAGCTAATGGCTTTACCCACTTGAACAACAGGGGTCAGCAGCTGCCTAAATACATCACAATTACTCTTTATTCAATTAGCTCACTCGGAGACCGCTGCACTGAGCACACCCACACACTCTCTCACAAACACACACACACCATGGACACACACACCATGGACAAGCAAATCCAACACAGGCAAACCCTGCAAACCCACACCAGGCCCATATGAGCAAATGAGCAACCTACCACCAACAAACAAATGAGTGCACACACACACACACACACACACAGTAAACAAGAACAAACAACACCCTATGACACGATGACTCTCATCAGTGCTTTGCATTCAAATCAGGAGCAAATTAGAATCTGTGCGTGGTTGTGGAAAGTCTCCCTCGTTGCACTCGCTAACTCTTTAGCGATCAGTCACTTCCAATTCATCCACTTCACTCACGGACACCTGCGAGCCCTTTAGCACATGTATGCTTTTCTTTTTTTTTACCACATCTAGGCTGGGAAATCCTCCTCTCACCTGCCTCCTCCTCCTGCATCCCTCCGTCTCACCCATCAGGACTGAATTGGACTTAACGGATGGAATCAAACCAATCAGAGGCAGATACAGCCAGACGGATGATTTGTTGGAGCACATGAGCTGCCAGGAATACGAGACGCTCCTGCCAAGGTCAGTCTGATAGCAGTGGAATGGGAGAACGCACAGATGGACGTGCACATCCCCGTGCACATGCATTTACAAGCTTACTCCTGAGACTCTTGAATACAAATGCAAACATGCTATACATATAGTGCACACGGAGCAGTAAACCCTGGATGTGCATCAAACATACATGAAGTACTTAAGTATCGATTTAAGGAGTTTATGGATAATTGTTACAACTGGGAGAAGCACTGAAAGACAAAAGAAAACCAGGGAGAAGGATGTGTAATGGGAGATCTTGGCACTGAGAGTCTAACGGTGGTGCTCTAAGTGCCTGATTCATGATGGGGCTGTGTAATATCTGGTCTACAAAGCTATTTCCGCACCATTACATCACAGAACTATTTTTCACAACACACCAGAGTGCATCCATCACTGGCTATCAGATGATATCGTGTTCACAAGACAATTTCGAAGCCATAACATTCCTATCAGTATCCCTCAAAAGGCAGACGAGTGCGTACATCAGTGCCGCTGAAGAGTATCTGATGTAAAACGGCGTCTCAGCTCATTGTTTTACGGAAGATAAAGGACATTAAAATACAACAGCCATCTTTTAAGACGTAAAGAAGTCCATTCATCACCAAATTGGGATAAAATCTCAAGCATGAAGCTGTTTCAACAGCATTACACCGGGTGAGATATCCTTTGGCAGTGTGTCATAGAACTGAGGGGGAATAACTAATGTAAAATACCTTTTAGCCACATTAGTGGATCAGAGTGCCTGGGCGGCGGTTGCCCTGCTCCTGTACAGAGTGCAGAAGCTAAATAAATATTGGATGGACTCCAAGACAGTCTGTACAAACACACATGGTTCCCAGAGATAAATCCGAATGACCTTTGTGATTCTGTGATTTAAAATTATTGCACATACAGTCATTTTTACGTTATTGATTCCCTGATGATGGATGGCCGTTAAATGTTGGTTGTTGCCCTGCTGGTGTTAGGGTTTAGCTGTTTAGCACAAAGAACCAATATGCAGGCTCACAGGGTCAATGTCTAATAAAAAGCCATCTGAAGGGAAAGACTTTTAGTAGTATTTAACATTCACCTCACAAAAATATTTCAGTCGTTTCTGATACTTTCCTTCCTTTGACATATCTTGACTTTTTTATGGTCATCTTCACAAGTGCTGCAAGACACATGAGAGCTATGCCGCACAAAACGTTCTATAAGATTGACTGTCCTTTTCTAAGAAGAAAAACTGATAACAATAAATATGAATGCATAAATAATAGAGCTGCATTACTGCTTATTGTTAAAGTAGCTATAATTACACTCAGTAGAGCGCATACCTCCCCGAGGACTGACAATTCCCTGATGAAACCACATTTAAATTGACCAGATCTAGATTTTGATTTGGATCTGCACCAAATCACACACACTCACATATCAGTGCCCTAAATGTCATTTTTTCCAAGATTCGTGAATTATTTCCCGAGAAAACAAGATAAATGTTGATAAACAATGTTAAAGATTGGAATTTTTTTTCCGACTTTAATAAATTAAATGGGTTCTTCTATGACCCATACTGCAATTACTTTGGCAACGGTTGAGCCCTTTTGAATATGTTTCCACTCTGAGCTGCTGTGCATTAAGTGAATGGATTAAGTGGTTTTCCGGTTAGTCTTGTGTCTATTCCATTACATCGCTACACATCCCCACCAAACTACACAAGTACAACATCTTTGCGAAATCCCTACACATCGATAAAAAATACTGGCTGACCATGAGGAGTAGATAAATAAAAGATGCTGAAAGGATTCAGGTCACTTTTCTCACAGTAGAAATTTGAGCTGTAATGCTATGACATAGAGCAGTGTTAGGTCAGCTGTTGCATGTTCAATGTGTCAGGTAAGTAATAGGCATCATGTGGAGCCATAAGTACAGCTCGAGGGCAGAGCATTGATCCTCTGCAACTCTCTCCTGAGGTTAATAGGCTTTGTGCCTGTTGGGGCATCTGTGTTTTAGCATGGTGCACAACACAAAGGGATGAAAGAAGCGTTGGCCGCGGCTTCAGCCGTTGCTACAGTAAAGCATGAAACGACTGAGTCCCTTTTGAAATGCAGTGCAGTATTGATGGATCGCGTTTTGCCAACGTTAGTTTAGAAACAGAAAGAGGAAACAAGAATGAGGTAAAAAGTGGAGGTGGAATGAATGCATGTAAAGACTAGTGGAAAGACATGGATAGAAGGTCCAGGTCAACTCCCCTTTCAACCATTGATTTTTTACTCCTGGCTTTACTTGTAAAGGTTGCAGGGGTCTACTTCGATTGATAAAGTTTTATCTTGAGCGAAATATTAATGGTTATCTTGTGTTGGCTCGGCAAAAGGAGGAGGATCTGGAGAGGCAGGAACTGGTAGAGCTCCTGAAATTTTGAAGTCATTCATACACACACACTACAAGGGGCTGTCGGTTTTTCCAATAATCGAGTTTGAATGAATTTCGCCGCGACACTATTTGTTGGAATATATTTGAAACCCGCCCTCAGCACACACACACACACACAGTCAGACAAGATTGAGCACTCGCTCTTGCTCCGCTCATCTCTGCTGCTTCCTCTGCTGCTCTGTGAGTCCACTGTTTAGTTATGTAGCAGCTGCAAGGTAAACGTCGAGCCTCACTTTTGATTGTTAATTTGCCGTCTAAGGTGTAAAACCCAAATTGCTTCCACACGCTGCTTCTCAAATGCTCTGGTGTCATTATCATCGGCTCACGGCGGCCTCGCATCGTAGCGTCTTCGATTTTCAAAGCAAAACAACAGGATATCACTGATCAAGAGGGCAAGCTGACCGTAAACTCCCTCTGCTGGATCAGGACACAGAGTACTTCAGACGGGCTCATGCCGACAGTACATTCTGAATTCAAACAGGACATTGCAGGTCAAAATGTTCCCCCCCATTTAAACCAATGTTTGAATTACAACAACACACAACTCGCCTGAAAGGAGTGTGTCATTCACTCAGAGTAGACGACGCACACGATGCTTAGCTCTTCTCCGCAGCTGCGGTGGATACACTTTCAAAGCTGCAAGGTCCGCTCTGAAATGCACTGACACACCAGCCTCTCAGCAAGGTTCCACTGTGATTACACCTCTCTCACACACCCAAACAAACAGCTCCAGGGTTAAAAGGACTTCTGCGAACCAAATAGGTGTGAACAAGCCTGAAGCATGTGTCCGTTGTACAATGCAACATTGTCTTTTCCTGGAAAGACTGTGATTGTCTTTTTCCTTCTCGTATCACAACAGCATGCAGCAACGTATGGAACACAGGGAGCACAGAAGTACTAATTGTCTTTGCTGTAGGTGTTTTCATCCTCTCAGGGGCACAGAGGTGTTTGATGTTAAATAAATGAAGTCATTTTTTTTACTCTGTCATTCAAAGACGAATTAGGGTGAGGCTGGGATGCGTGCAAGAGAATAATGCATCCACTCACTGCAACCACACATTGTTCTTAAAGACATTTACGCCTCAGGAAGCACAAGGCAGATTTGCAGGTTTTATTATACTCATGCATATAGATGGAACCTCATATTTTGCTTTAAACAATCAGGCGTAATTCCCTTCTGAGACCGAGACCTGCCAAACATACTCTGCTTCACAATTCTGCATCTGGCTGTCTCATACACACAAGCGATCACCCACATATAGCCACAGATTCACTCCCTCGCAAAGTCCCTGGATGTTTTAACCACATTCGTTCAGGCATCGGAATTCTGGGCAGACTATTTGGAAAGGATAGCAGACACACAGCATGTCTGTGGGTTCATAACTATATAACAACCCAGGACAGTGCCTGCCTGTTTGGAAATGGTTGTTCTCTTGACCTTTGTTAAAGCTAGTGAGTCCTACTCGGACACTTCTACAACATACTGTCATTAGAAAAAAAGTTGGGTCGTACACTGTGATTTACCGCTACACAAATACAATAAATTGAATTTAGTGACTTCCAGCGGTAAGAGACTGTTTTGCTTCCCACATATTCTGTGCTACAAATACAGTGTACTCTAAATGTATGCGGATTCAACCTTAAGTAGTTTGAACTCATATGGGAACAAAGAGAGTGTCCAATTATAACAAATTATACAAAACCATAATGGATGATAGCCTCCGTAAGTATTAATATTTGATTAACAGAATGTACTGAAGTTCCAGTGAGAAAACACTGTCATGATAATGTGAAAAAAATATAAATTGGCTAAACTGAGAAGACTAAAAAGGAAATCAGAATAAAAGACTAAGCGAGATACACCGAAAAATTACATTTTCATAACAGGCTCTCTAGGGTGAACAAAAGTATTAAGCATGGACTGGGAAGGGGAATTGAATATTTTATTTAAGCAGTCTAAATTAGGTCAGGCTGTTTTATATTAGAGAGACAGATAGTGGCAGTAATGGACTGAAATACAGTAGTGGGGAAAGAGATCACGTAAGGCTGACACAAAGAGAAAAAGAGACCAGCACAAGGGGTGATGTTTCCATTCAAACGTCCAGAATATTTCAGACAAACCTCTGAAATGTCACTATTAGCAGCTGCACAGCTCAATACAATGCATATCAGCACATAACTACTTTGAAACATAATAGTAAAGCAGGAACATGTTAAAATATAGTAATTGTTCAATGAATGAAATACTTCTTTCACGTTCTTTGCTGAAGTATTCTCCTTTTGTTGGTGTTTTGGTCTCCAGCCCCAACGAAGGAGGCTGGAGCTTTAGGTTTCAGTTGCTAAATTCATCTAAGTTCACTAGCTATAGTTGCTTATTTTGTCTGTTTATGATTTGGTAATTGTTTTGGTTCAAATTAGTTTGTTTAACAAGGGCCTGATTAAAGGGCGTGATTAAAAGTAAGTAAACAATACCAGTTATCTGTAGTTTAAATTTAGCTGGACCCATGAGGTCTGTAGATTGCTTTGTAATCTGAAAGTTGAGTTGAGAGGAATGATTTACAAAATTAATTGAAACGAGCATGAGGACGTAACGCTTATTTGTGTGCTTTTTCCTCTGTTAGAAGTGAAATGTTTCACAATGTGATTTTTAAATTTCAAGATTAATGGAAATTTAGTTCCTTCTAATTTGTTTCCAACCCTGAAACCCACTTAATGATTTTCCCGCCACCAAGGGGCAGGGAAACCAGTAATATTAATATATTTTTAGTCAATAAGGTCAGTTTGTTTTCCATCAGTTGCTTATATACATCTATACATGCTGCTGGTTGAATTTAAATACATCTGTTTTTTAGCAACATTTTTGGTCTGTACTATCCAATAAGTGACATTTCTGACTCTTTGTCTGCTAAATGCTAATGGCTAACTGTGGATGATTGCTGTTGGATGCTGAGCAGGTGTTGTTTAAGGTATTTCAGACTGACTTTAGCAGAGAGCAGGTGCCTGCTGCCGTCAACAGAGACGATGTTGCTTTAAATCTCAATGAAGCTATCCAGAGCTATAGATAAGTGACCGTTCTTTGTTGCTTCATCATTGCAAACAATGCTTTCCCCATTACACACTGTCCTACCATAAGCGGCCCGTTTAACTCGCCTCTCTTCGTCTGTGATTGGTCAATTTGGGAACAGGGAGACCAAATTGCTCGCAAGTTGCTGCACTAAATAAGGCTAAGTGCTCTGAAGAGGATGCCTAATGGACACCCAACGATTGACTTCCACTGAGAGGGACTATTTCCTCTCCCATAGCTGTACCAGCTTAAAGCCTTGCAGTTGGAGACGTCACATTATATGTGATTCATGCAAAAGTATCATCTGAAAATAGTCTAACGGGGACCAATGAAGCTTTTCCTTTTTTGACATCACTCATTCGTTGATTCACTGACACCCGAGCCTCATTCTCTCCTAGTGGCTGTTCAGAGGAACTGCAGTGTCTCCAGATAGTCCTGAGGGTCATTCCCTCGCCTCCACTCTGCAGTCCTGCACAACAATGCAATCATCCCACACTGTGACACTGTGTCACTGTTTGAGGAACAAACCCAAGGCGCACATCATTGTTGATAAGCGTTTGATATTCATAATTAATTGGGAGTTTGTGTATGTTGGCACAGTCATGTTACCCTGGAACTGTCTCCGCTGTGCCAATAAAGCACTTGGGTTTGAATGGGTGAAGGAAGAGAGCGAGATGGAGAGAAGTGGGAGGATGACACACACTTTCCATCATCATCCCGGAGGCAAGAGGAGGCTGCGTGCTTACATAAGAATACACGCACACACACACACTTACACACATTCACACAAAACCCAAAACAAATACGCTCCTACACACAAGCACGCACACACACAATTTGTTTAGCTATCCTTGTTAAGACATTGCATTTACTATATTCACTGTGGACGGCAAAAACCACATTAACCTCGACCTCAGAAAACATCTGGTCCTGACAAGATTGGTATTTATACCAGACAAGGCTCCAAAGACGTAACAAAAGACACACACAAACACACATGCACATACAAACACACAAACACTTGCTTTTGTTTGTTTGCATGCAGATCAGTAAATGGGGTTTGCCTGCGGAGCAAAGCCTTGTGGGAGGCCATGGCAAACATATAATGGTATTAGCTCGTAATGACACATTGTTCCTTCACAAGTGTGTTTGTGTGTTGTGTCTGAAAATAGCCGGAGTGAGAGCAACACGGGACGAGGAAACATAAATCTTCTTCTCCCTCTCATCTTATTTTCTACTGTACTGCACCGGCGCCTCTGACAGCAGCGATATGAGGCGGTGTGTGTGAGAGAGAGAGAGCGGTATCGCGGTTGAAATGATAATCAGGAAGCAGCCATCTTTTATTTTCCAAACAATTATAAATAAAAGGGAAAATTTCTAAAAGGGAAACCGGAGCATGGAAATCTCACTGAAGGGATGTTTCCTAGGAGCAGATCCTTCTTCCGAAACAGTCCCCCCCCCACCGCCTCGCACCTCACAGCTCAACTATTGACTTTCTCCCGGTGTTGGTGCAGGGGCAATCAAAGAGCTAACATGCAACCAAGATAATCCCCAACAGCCCCTCTAGCTCTGGCTGTTACGATGAATATCAATTACTTGAATGCTCAATTTTATCTTGTCAAACTAGATTCCCACTTGAAAGAGGATCTAACCAGACATTTCATTTGTACAGATCAGGGCGACTCTCTTTGGGCAATGCAGAAATAGCAGTGGAATCTGAAATTGACCCAACTTGTAACTACACCATCTTTAAAGCAAACTTATGAAAGATATAGACCGAGATAGTTCTCAAATTGAGGGAGTCACAGTCGGTACAGGCATTCACGACTACTGCATTTTGGTATGACTAGTAGGTTAATCATTCTGAGAGAGAGAGAGAGAGAGAGAGAGAGAGAGAGAGAGAGAGAATTCTATTCTGAAGTCCTGTCTCTTCATAACTTAAACTCTCACTTATTTATATTACATGTCTAAAGTCCTTAACTGTTGGTTTTGAGTCTAACTAGAGAACATTCTGCAGCGAAGAACTATCTTTAGCAACAGAGAGAACAAGGACTCCTGCAGCTGATGGCATTAACCCCCCCCCAGCAACCCACCCGCACTGTCTCATGGAAAAATTCTATTGTTTTCCAGAGCACTTCATTAAATAACAGCAATAAATAAACAATGTTGCAGGATTCTCACATCCACAGGCCATCCTGTGGTTAAGGTAACTGCAACGAAAGCTCTTTGGTTAACGTGAGTGGAAGACTCTGGGTTTCATTAAGTGTAAATACACATGTTGGGTCACTGGGAGCTTTTCCTGTATTAAACCAAAGCATCATCTCCACCCACCAGGGTGATGTGAGACTCTGCACATAACCATGACAAGTGTAATAAAGCTGTCAACACTGCGAGTGCATCTTGTACTGACTCACCAAATATTTGGGCTAGAAAACAAATATCCTGAATGTTTCACTATTGTATTTCTGAAGACACAAACTTAAATCGAAAACTCTCAAGATTAGAAATATCACAATCTATAAAAGAGCAGTGTTTACTGATATCAACTTTTTTGCTTCCGTATATTTCTTTGGTTCCTGTTGAGGTTGACTTTTTCTCATTGGCAATTTGACTCAGTAATTACCTTATTTATTTTTTCATTTATAGTCATTACTTTGTAATTAATGAGCAGTAGCCTAATTTACCTAAAATCCATTTTTGTGTGCGTGTGTGCTAGTGTGTGTGTGTGTGTGTGTGTGTGTGTGTGTCAGTCAGAACACAATATTGGCGGGTTCATCAATAGTCGGAGCTCATTGTCAACGGCCATCAACAGAGAGACTGATTACAAACGTTTGTTTAATTAGTATTTCACCTTCTCTACTCTCTCTGTTCTGCCCAATAAAAACACAGTCAGACTAGAAATGTATAAAGGGGATTTGCTGGAGGATAAATATAGACCCCACACACTTTGCCCCATCTGACATTTCACACATCCGCTGTGTATTTGTAGTTGAAGGATGACAAAAACACAACCCAGTTGTTTTTAGGCAAAGTGAGGTCAGCAGCTTTTTCCAAGACTTTCTGTTAGTAGGTCTACACCTCTGGAGAAGTGTGGATGCCAGGCTTAAACATAGCAGAAGGCAAAAGGGATGGGTTGTGAGGTTTCTCCACACCAACAGGATCCTTTTCTCTGTGAGGCGACAGTGCTAAATGTTTCCCTGTGATCAAAGAATGACGTTGACAATTGATTTTGTACATGAAAAGTAAGAACTCTCATTGATGACTTTCATATACACAGATATATATATATATAGCAGGGCTGACAGACAGCCTACTAACAGCCTACTGTGACGGTGTTGCTTTGGTAAATCTTAAAAAAAGAGATATGAACTTCTGAGATTCTGATTGATTGTCAGGAAACAAGGCTCAAAGAAAAAGAGCAAAGTTCCTCTGCAAACTCAACTTGTAAAATATAAATGCCACGGCAGAGCCTAAATAAAACAGAGCAGGAGAGTGTACTTGACTAACCGTGGACTCCTCCCTGGGACCTGCTCTTAATGTTCCTGCATCGCGCTGCCATCAAAGTTACTAAATAAAGACTTTTCCTTCCTCCCCTCCCCCCCCCCCCCCCCCCCCCGTGCGAGTCCAGCTGGAGGAGACGCTTCAGACACGTTTGAAAACGACTATGGTAACTGCGGGTCCCGAGCCAGCCCGCTGAGATGTTTACTGCCTGCGTGAAAAAAGGAAAAGTCGTCTTGAGCGTGTAATTTTCAACCGAGGATACTCAATAAGAAATGAGACACAGAGAGCGAGCGTGCGGAGGGACGGGCGGACAGAAAGAGACAGGTAGGGCTGTGGCGTGCGGGCAGGACGTCACGGGGGAGGAAGTGTATTCATGAGCGCGTGTGTTTCTGTGTGTGTGTGTGTGTGGGGCCTGGGTTCAATAATTTACACTGATCCAAACATGAGCACACGCTTTCATTATTTACACACCGCACATTTAACACACACAATCACACACACACACACACACAAACACACACAAATGCCAAATTTAATGCATAACCAGAAAGTCAAGGTAAATCACAGCAAGAGACAACGGCGGGTAGGAGAGAGGCGGAGGATGTGGGGGAAATATTAAACTTGCATAAAGATTTTTTTCTCTGTGTTTACTTTGCTCCCTGTGTCCCATCGTGTCACAGCAATAAAAATAGTCTGAGTACTTAAAAGTGAACATGGGGGGGGGGGGGGGGGTCGGGTCAAGTGCTGTGTTTCCAGTGCTTTATTTTCCCCAAGCAGATACACACACGTGCCATTACTTTAAATCAAACGCCGTTTATTAGCTCCATGCAAGTGAGTGTTGCACTCGTCCTCTCCTCCCTTCCAGCAGAGTGAAGTTGTACTAAGCACCTCCCTGGTGTGTGTGTGTGTGTGTGTGTGTGTGTGTGTGTGTGTGTGTGTGTGTGTGTGTGTGTGTGTGTGTGTGTGTGCGCTCTGTTGTAGGAATGTAAAGCAGCTTCTGGAAGAAGACAGACTACATGCATTTATTTATGACAATAATAAAAGAAACATCTTTATTTATGTCGCAACTCTTCAAACTACAGCGCACTTGAGAAATACTTCAAAACAGAGTAAATCAGCAGCAAGAACAATGGAAGCTGGAAATAGCAACAAGAAACCATTTTCACCACATTGGCTCGGAATACGTTCTTCTTCTGTTTTGTTTTATGTTAAATGCTTTGAAAAGTGCGAGGGTCTTTGTTGTGTGGGTGGAAGCTGTTGACGCTAGGGCTGATAATGGTGGAAGAGCCGACAAGAGCAGGCTACACTTTAAAATCATGCAACCAAAGGATCCCTCATGCACAGTGAAAGCACAGGTAGGATGTTAAGTGATAGACAGGTGCGCCAGCCAATCATTTCATACAGTCGGAGAGGAATGATTGGTCATGATTATTGTACCTCTTTTTCACAAAGGGGATTGACTTGTTGACATTGTCAGGTGAGGAGTTCACCTTTCGCCTCCCCCCCCCCCCCCCCCCGGTGCATCATGTTTTACATCATAAATGGTGTCATCGTTCACCCGGGTGTCACGTTTCCATATATGATAAAAAGCTGTGTCCACTCCAGAATCATTTGATCCAGAGTGAATGATGATTGCATCCATTCCCATTGCAGACAAAAGCCCGATGTCAGTGAGTGTTAGTGGAAAAGTGGATTTGCAGTCCTGCGGGGGGGGCACAGACAACCAGCATTTTTCTTTTTTTCCCCCAGACAACTTAATTTATCGATTGCTTTCAGGAAGTGAGGGTAATATCAACAAATGGAATAAAAGAAACAACGATAATTTTAGTAAAAAACAAACACAAAATTATCCTTTTGAGAAATAAAATGAAAAGATTATTAAGATTTACCAATGGTGTGTAGACTGACCTCCTCTTCCACCATATTCTGGTCGGACCATGCGTGATACCAAAATATCCTCAACTTAGAAAAAAACTGTCATTTCCATGTGAGTTCCTTTCCTTAAGACCTGCAGCAGTTGTTGCTAAAGTAAAGAAGTGAAGCTTTTTTCCACATTGGTATCAGCACATGTTCTGTTGGAGGCCTTGTGCAGGATTGATGGGTCAGTCAGCAGATGTGTCACCTCTGGATCTCAGACAGTCGACAGCCGAAAGAACGAGTAGTGTCAGTCGGGACGATGCAGCAGGACCGACACGCTGATCTAATCCCTTCCTCACATTAACCCACCCAGCTCTTCAACTGGGCCTTAGGTTGTTTTGATTTGACAGTTTGACTTGAACCCGTCTCAGGTGATGACAAGTAGTTTGGTGTTTTAAATGTTTGTAAAAGTATTCATATAAATTATCTTATTTTTCTTCGCAGGGTTACCAGGTCACCATCTAAAGTTTATTGTACAGATTCTGACTCTTTCAAGTGGTGGATATTTGTGGTGGATTTTTTAAACATGTTTTTTTTATTCAAATATTTAAAATCTGTTCAAGGTTGAGTTTTGGAAAAAGTTACAGCCTGGATATCTTAAGTCACTCACTGCACTTGTGTCCCTGACTTTGAAGCAGAGAACTCTTCACAAAGATGGGAAGTTACTAAATGTCCTAAGTGTCATGTCAACCTTATGGTGAGTGCGTGTATCTAAATGCCATGTTGCTTTTGATGTGTCAGGGACTTTGAAGCCAATGACTAATCACCATAGTATGTAGGTTAAATACAGATCACTACCGAGTGTGTGTGTGTGTGAGTGTGTGTGTGTGTGGGGGGTGTGTGGGGGGGGGGGGTGGAGGTTGTGTGTGTGGTTATGCAATTGGTTTGCATGTGTGCACAATACAAGCACACAAAATTAACCAACACAATAACTAGGCTAAATACAGCTTGCACCTTTGTGTTCAAGTGTGTGTTTTTGTGTGTGTGCGTGCGTGCGTGTGTGTGTGTGTGTGTATTAGCCCATCACATTCCAATAGCCGTGTATGATCACTTCCTAATACCTAGAAGTGTGACTAATCTAAATTTATCCATCAAAAGATACCTGTCACTTCACAGTATCACAATCATTCACGGTATACTGTGAAAGATGAGGTGTGGGTGTATGTGTGTGTGTTTGTGTGTGTGTGTGTGTGTGTGTGAATAAAATCCTGCGATTCCCTCCAAAAATTGGATTTTATCAATAAACACACTTGTTTAAATCTTTTTAAAAGATTCCATTGTCTTAAATCTTATCGTAGCTGTAACATATGACGTGTAACACTCTGTTTTGTGGAGCATTTAAATTTATGAATTATCATATGTCATCATCTAGGAGTTATTTTTTTTATGTTGATTAACCAACCCAGCCAGGTTTCCATATGAGCTGTGCCGACATGAGACGGATTCCCATGTCACGAGAGTGGTGGAAAATTGATCAAATTTAAATTTCCAATGTAATGCCGATTCAAGTGGAGCCAAAAACTCAGTCTGTCGACCGCAATTATCAACACGTCTCCAAAAGCTGCTCACTGGATTCACCTGCCCTAAAAATGATTTAAAAGGGTCTGTGCTGCCCAATGAAAATGTGAGTGTTCTAAAAGTCACAGCACAGTTATTTTTTATGGTGCTTGAATTGATGATTACTGCTGTAGTATTACTGCTGTGGTATTACTGCGGCCGTGATGTGCAAAGAAGCTGAGTGTCTGAATGTGGGACAGCGCTGCTTGAATATCCTCCTCCACCAACGAGGCTGAGTCGACTGGTAATGTTGAACAGGAGCAGGGAGGAGCTCTCCGTGGTGCTGAATGTGCAGCTTAATGCTCAGCACAGGGATGTCAAGCCACTGAATGTGTCAGAAGGCAAACGTGTTGCATTTACTTAAATGCAGAAGTACAAGGTGATTCTGTCACTTTAAGACCATCTTGCCACTCTGTCTCAAAATCGATATGAATGCAGGCTGGCTGGTGGGCATCAGGTGACGTGGATAATAGCATTTTAAACAAACCAGCTGATATAAGAGATGTTTAGAGTGGTAACTTATCCGTGTAATAGCTTTGAAACAACAAGAATGACAGTAAAATGTGACAAAGTGCAATGGAAACCCACTTTAACTAGACTGACATGAGCAAACCTCCACCAAGGCCAAAAAGTCACCTTATAAAACCACATAAAAATGTACCAGATTCAGATCAGCACTCATAAATGTTTCCTGAAAAACCAAACAAAATGTTGAAAGGCAGAAATGTTTTCTTCTCTGACCCTTAGTTTACACTTTCACCATGGGTCACCCTAAGCCGTGCTGTAGTGTTTGCGTAATTTTGCTTACAAACAAACAAAAGAAACAGATGTACTGGAAGAGAAAACATAACCTCCTTGATGTAGATAAAACTCATTAAAAACATGTTACCCTAAACACCTGCAAGGCAATAGACAGACATGTCACCTAGAGGTAATATAAATGTCATATAGAGTGTACGATACATCTGCTAATTATTGCATTGAAAAGTGGCTAATTCTATACTGGCTGACATTGCTTATCACATCCTGTATTTGACTTAACTTAATGTGAGTGTTAGATTCACTTTTTTCATCTCGTAAAACATCTAGGAAAGCAATGATCCTGACACTGACTGTTCCAAAGAAAATACTGATTTCTCTACATTGACTGTAAGTTAACAATATTTATGGCCAAATTGTTCCATGATGGCCCCTGGTTTAGAGAGACCATCCAGATCAGAGTCCAGTTGTGGACTAATTTTGACCAGGTCTGCTCAGTGGGTTCCAAGGACTCTCATAAGTTTGCTTATTGATTCGTCATAAATCATAAGACAATTCAGTTTCATTGTGTAAATCTACAGATGAAAACCATTGCACCAATAAATAAAGATATAGATAGTCAATCGCAACTCTTATATGTAGGTTTGCAAGCACGAATAGGTTTGCAAGCACGAATAGATATTTCAATATTTAAGTTAGTCCACATCTTCAGCTGATGTGAAGCCCAAACCAGCTTAACAGAGAAAATATGACGACAGATATCTTGAGTTTGGTTTTATTGAGAAAAGCCACAGACTAGTGAAGCCACACATCAAGCCCAGGTGAAGTGATGTGTGATCACAGAGAACCCAGAGTTCAAGAGCAAGTTTTTCCTGGCACAAGAGCACGGAATACAACCGCAAGAAAACAGGGATGATGAACTTGGCCACAACTTCAGAGAAAGCTAAGAAGGCCTCTCATGTGGTGGCTATATGGATCGCCGAAAGCAAGAAGCAACCACCAATGGCACAAGAACGTGCTGCAGTTAAAATGTGTGAAGCTAATAAACTGAAACTGTGTTTCTTTCGAATGACTGTGTTGAAAGGGTTCCCTCTGTCTTTGGAACTCTGGTTTCTCTCACTATCAGCACTGTGCTCCAGCTGCACTAAGATGAGGCTGGAGACTTTTCAGAGGATGCAGCTCCCTGGCCTTGGGACAAATTCCCAGGGCAGAGCTGAAAAGGCACTCAGCGAGACACAGTTCAGGTTGGAGGGTCAAGATAACATTAAGGCTGTGTCTCTGTCTCCTGAGCCTCGTGTTATCATTTAGTCCGGACCCTGCTGCAAATGTGCCTCTGGGATCTGGGACTGAGCGCCACCGGCCCTTTCCATGGCGGCAACAATGTTTGCTTCCAGGCGGCTACGGTAAGCCCTATGCTGATTGGAGCGCAGGGAGTGAATTGTGAGAGAAAAAGCACAAGTCAATAAGGTAATAGCTTTTCCTCATTATGATTCCTGAGCAGCATCCAAAGTGACGCTGTTTCAAAACAAAATAGTGTGATATTAACTCTAATTACCAATGGAAACCTGACACCGGGCCCTCGACGCCCACTATCTCAGTTATGCTTGCCTACCAGATGAGAAACAGTAAACAGAAAGCGAGAAAATGTTGTTGGAATTAATAAGCCAGTCAATATACACACACACAGAGTGATAACACATACGCTTCACGGCTGTGAAGTAAAAGAGACAGGTCTGAGCCAAAGGCTGAACGTAATATTTGAAAGATGGCCACCTCTTAACCCAACAGTTCAGGTTGTCTTCACTGTGTCGCGTTGCAAAAGTAGATGAAATATGAGCCTCTCCTTATCAATACACTGTTTGTGTATCTGCTTCAGCATCAGGCAGGAGACGCACAAGGGCCGATTATTCTTCTGTTGATCTGTTTATGCCGGTTACATTGATTGACATACATCAGCCCATATGACGCTGTAAGTTGTAGGTAAGTCTACAGCCTGTGCTGACACACACAAACACACACACACACACACACACACACACACACACACACACACACACACACACACAAACTAGCAGGAGTCATTAAGAAAGCGTAGGCAGTGCGTTTCCTGCTAAGGGAGTTGACAACATATTTCTCCAGTGATTACAGTCATCTCCGTCCATATTTGGACAACCACAGAGCACTTCCTCTCTCTCGTGTTCCACATACATCAGCAGTTAACAGAGGCAACGTGGGACAGAGAGATCGAGATAAAACAGCAGAGAGAGAGAGAGAAGGAGGTGGAAACAGGGATCAAGAGGAGAACAAACCCAACTCATCTAATTTTTAATCCTCCACCTGCTGTCTCTGTTAAAATCAGATTTAAAACAAATCTTTGAATCAATTTCTTTTTGTTTGCAAATTCAAATCTGTGTGATATCAAAAATGTTGTCAGAGAAAAGCTCTAACCCAAGAACAAAGCACATGACTCTTCCACTAGTTATATGGAATATCAGAGGGAACAAAACACCATATTTTCATCACTCTTCTGCAACTGTTAAGATTAAGATTAAGATTAAGATGCATTTATTAGTCCCAAACACATGCACAGACATGCAAAGGCACACTTTGACCTCTGCTTTTAACCCATCTGCTGTAGGACACACA
>CM028869.1:3058271-3068343 GCA_016801935.1 Platichthys stellatus
GGCAGACTTTCAACCCTCTCGGAGACGGAACACCAGCACACACACACACACACACACACACACTTGTGCTGCCAGAGAAAAATTTAAAAAATGAGGTTAACGGAGGAGAGAAGGACAGTGTGTGATTAAGAAAAAAGAAGAAAAATATTACAAATATTAATATTAATAGCATATATAACAAGATCATTGTCGTTGAGGATAGATAAATGAGTAAAAGCAACAAAAAGGAAAACTTTAACTAAAAGCTATTTTATAGGAAAAAAAATTACGTCTGTCATATTCTAAAAATGGTTTAAGGAAGAGGAAAACAAATATGAAGGAAAATGACATAGGAGTAGAGAATCAGGTGAGAAGCAGAGCGGGAAAAGGTAAAGGAGGCAAAAAAAATAGATATCCAAAATAATAATAACACTAGGTTCGTCTTACGGTGAAAGGTAAAATAATGGAAGAGCGAAAATATGTTCTCGATCGGGTCAAATGTGAAGGTGGTAATGGAAAGCTCGCACCCATCCGCCCACCTCCTTTCCTCAGTTTACTTGCACCTCACATACTTAACCCCTCCAATCCATCCACATCAAAGTGAGGAGAGGACAGATAACCTACTTTGATATGTATGGCTGAGCAGCACATACACGATCATGCTTAAAACATAGAGAGAGCGCGAGAGCGTGACAGAGACACAGAGAGAGAGAGAGAAAGCATCAGTTCCAGTTGATGCCAGGAGCTGGAGGGTTGCGGGTTGCATTCCCTCATCAGTGTACAGGCCTCCGATTGAACCCTGACGTGTGGAACGATGTTCATTAAAATGATAAAACAAACAGAGGCTGTCTGATCTCTCGTCTCTCTCAGTCTGTCTGTCTCTGCATCTCTCTCTCTCCCTCTATCTCCCGGAAGCAATAAGAGCAAGCAAAACAAACAAATAAACAAAAGAGTTTGTGCTATATATATCTTAACAGTCTGCATGCTGCTTGTACCAATTTTAATTCTCGAACACTGTCACTTATACTTTTGCCACAGAATAATATCAAATGAATTATTAAAGACTTTTTCATCAGTATTGAGTACAGCTTGGTCTGTTTGATTTATCAGCTTTCTAACTTCAAAAGAATCAGCTGATGATGCCTTCAGGGCTGCAGCTAACAATTGTTTTTATGTTCGATTAGTCTGCTGACAGCAATTAATATTAGTCAATCCTGTGTATCACTTTATTATGATTATTCAGATGCTTTTCATTCATACCTTTGCAGCTGGTGAATGCAAAGCATGTTGTATTAGCTTCCAGTAATATATAATACAATTTGATAAATCAATTGTTTGTGTTTATATTTTGTATTTGCAAATTAATTGGTCTAAAGCTTAAATGTGAATCACAATATGTTCAATATTTGAATGTGTGCGATGTGATATGAAGAGGTATCGAAGTGACTGAAAATAAATATACTCAAGTCAAGTAGAATTACTGCAAAACTTTTCTTAAATACAGTAATTGAGTAAAGGTACATAGTTACTGCAACATATACATTTCTGAATACATTCATGTGGTTTGATAAAAACCTGAAATATGAAAATGTCCATGACCACTGAATTTATATAATATTTCTAGCAGCTAACCTGTCTCTTTATAAAAGCACATAACATGTCTTTAGCCTTGAAAGGTTGTGACAATAGAATAATACTTAGCCCTGTATAGAGAAAGAAAGAAGAACACAAACTCTCTGAAACTAGAACGCCACTCAAGGCCATCTGCCTCTGCCACAGTCAAAATACAATATGTCAGTGGAGCTCCTGTAATAGAAAAATGAGAACAAAATAGTTTGATCCTCTGACCCAGACTGTACAAACCCACCGAACGCAAAACCATGAACCAGTCTCATTAGGATCCAAACATTACTTCTTGAAAAACTGATGAAAATGTGGATAAATGTTTTATTTTACAATGTAAAGGGAGGTGATCAAAAACAGCAACTAGAGCCCGTTCAAGCAGATCAATTCAATAATTGCATAGGTCCTTGTCCCTGACCCATCCCAGCAACATGTTGGCTGCATATCTGCTCAGACACTTAAGCTGCTGACCAATTAACAAAGTAGAATGGCACTCAGTAGAGTACTGGGAAGGCCCATTATTCCCCTAAGTGATTCATTTCATCTGGATCTATAAATCATCCCCTTGGAAATTGGTGACTAAGTAAAAACAAAACAAAAATTCATCCCTGATACATATCGCATCATAGCATAGAGTTGTGTGGTAATCTACCTAGGTCCTTGAGTGTTATCCTGCTAACAGACAAACATTAGGGAAGATGAAAACAGAAGCTCCATGGCTGAGGTGACAAACCAACACAGAGTATATACATGTTAGAGGTAATGGAAGGATTCAAACTATGATGCACTATAGTGATAACACAAATATCACATAAGTGAGACACTAATAATTTCCCATGTGAGCACTTAATAATGAGATCCAGATGTTGTAATGAGATGTAATAAATGTCAACAAAGAATTCCAGTGTGCTACCATGACAGGAAAGAACCCCTCCTACTTTAAATGCAACATTTTGGAGGATGATGATGGGAAATGGTGAAGACACCACAACAAACACATGCATCGGTCCAAGTCAAGAGCTCTGAATGGCATGCTGTGAAAATCTTATACCTTCTGGCTATGAATATTTCTCCACAAACACCCTTCACATTCATGTGTGTGCAATTTGTTCTGGTCAGAGCAGATTTCACATCTGCCTCAGGCATTGTGGGGAATGTACACACACACGCACACACACACACAGATGTAAACACACGATCCTCTATTTCTCATCCTCTGTCACTGATAGACGGATAGAAGAGAGTGTTAACTTTCTCTACCTTCTACCCCCCCCTCCCTCCTTCCTCTCCACACTTCTCCCCTCTCTCCTCTACCCCTGCCCCTTTCTAGCTGAGTTCAGCAGGCAGCCACATCCCACCGGGACGCATCGAGGTTGGGAGTGTAGATCTAACAGCTGAGTGAAGAAAGGCGAAAAGAGAAAGTGAGAGGGCACGGTGGAGCGGGGATTATCGGCGGAGTCTCGGGGGGTAAGGAGGATAGACATGGTTTTCCGACTAAGAAAGCCGATATGAAGATGACAGGGTGGCATGAAACCATTAGTGAGGAGATAACGTTCGAAGAGGAAAACCATAACAGCATCGGTTAAGACGAGAAGATATTGCTTCTTCTTACTGAAACAGCCAATGCAGGTCAAGCTTAGTATCCAATACACATTCACACTTAGTTAAAAGACCTGGCTTCCGCTAAAGGGCAAAGCAGGACTAACACTTTCCATGGTGATCTCACACACAACTGCGTACTCTCCACTAGATCTTCTTTTCCACTACAAGGCCAAAGGTAAGGTAACACACCCGAGGCAAGTTGCTCTGACCCACATACGGTTTCCCTGTGTTCAGCAAACATCTCTAAGTGGAGCACAGGTCTTCTAACAAGCTTCCACAGCAGAACTGTCAGAGGAATACACGTCAGTAAACATATTGAGTTATAAGGGTTTTGAGATGAAAAGATCGTCACTCCTCTCTCCTGTTAAAGGCTTGAGCCAGCCAGCTAACGATGAGCTTTAAGCCTGCATGCAACCAAACACCAAAATCCACCAACCAGCACCTTTTGTTTCATTTGTATTATCATAACATTCACAACATTTTTTAGCTGACTATCAATTTAGCTTGAAGTGCTTGTTAGTGGATTTTGTAACTTTTAGACCGAGTTCGGTGTAACAAACCAAGGCCCTTTAGGACGGTGGCATTGTGGAGGGTGCACAGTTTTCTTCTGAGCTACAGCCACAGAAAAAAGCTGCTCCGTCACCTCCATCCCTGTTGGTTACCTGTTTTATGAGCACCATGAGCAGTGAGTTTCAAGGCTACGAATGTTCTCCATAGTTCTGCAATAAAGTGCCCTCTTCCTTCCTGAAGAGTGGGTCCAGACTATTCTAATGACACCATAAACCTTCGAGGCTAAGGTAAGTGTGAAAGCGTAATACTAGAAGGCTCCTTACTTTGATTTGGAGCCATAAAGCTGGTGATGTAACTAACCTATAGTACCTATTGAGCTTTAAAGGTGCTTGTCAGTAGGGTTTGATGCTTTTGATGCTTTTTGTTACTAGCCCTTTAGGAAGGCTAGAGACATAGTGTTGTAAGTCTCATGTCCAAGGCAAACCCTAGTGTGCTAGCTTGATACCAGAGTTGGGGGTCACCTTTACTTGAAGCTGGTGAGGTAAGACTAATTGTTTCTATCAGTTTCCAGTGTTCATGGTAACCTTGAGCTAATCCTGCTCTAGTAGTGGCATCACATTTAAAAGACCAGAAAGCTGTCAAGCATCTCATCCAACTCTCAACGAGAAAGTGAATGATTGTATTTCCTAACCGGTCCTTTAAGTAAAATCATGCTAAAAGCAACACTTACCTTCAGAGACGTAAAAGCGGTAGACACTCTGCTTCAGGTATCACATGTTCCCACCGCTATAACATCATGGATGAGGGTGCAGGTCCAAAATCTTCTCTCAGGTCTCACTCACTGAAGAGAACAGGAAATAAAGAAGAATAAATTAGTCTTCAATAGGTCTACAAAAATAAAATCAAACCTGTGTTTCAACACGAGATTTTTTGGGGCCTGCAACATCTTATATATTGTGCATTTGATGTCCACTTTATTGTTTTGCTATTTATTGTTTAGGCTGGAAGCACAGCATGAGGTGTATAGTTTTCTCCAGTGTGGCCAGGAACTGCTTACTTTGCAGTTTGAACTACTGAACCAAGTAAAAGTGGGAAAAGTTGAGAGCATACACACACACAGACACACACACACAGTAAATCTGCCCTCACATGCTGTTGCTACTGGGTATCAATGACTCGAACAACCCCGACCATTGATCCAAAGATATCCCTCTTCCTTCCTCTCCTCCCTTCAACCTTCCGCCCCTCTTTCCCCCTTTGCCTCTCTTCATCCTCCCACGCCTCCTCTTCTTTTTATCCCATTTTCCCATTTGGATTTCTCTCTCCTCTCCTGCACATCCAGGTTGCACTTCTTCCCTGTACCCCCTCTCTCTCTCTCTCTCCCCCCCCTCTCGCTTTTCCGCACTCCTCCTTCAAAGGATAGAGGGCACAGCTGAAACAAAGGCTGCTTCTGTACCAGCTGAGCCAGCAGGACGGAGGGAGGGATGGAGGGATGGAGGAAGGGAGGGAGGGAACGGATCAAAACGAGGATAGGGAGGAAGAGAATGAGGGCAAAGAGTAAGGTGAAAGGGAGGGTGAGGAGTAGGACAGGGCTAAAAAGGAAATGAAGAGCGGGGGCAAAGGGATGGCAACGGTGGAAAAAAAGGTTAAAGATAGAAAGTGATGTTGCAAAAAAAGCGGTGGAGTGTGAAGGAACGTAGAAAAATAGAGAAACAGGACAACAGGGATGGATGTGAAAGTGAAGAGGAGAGAGACGGAAGGAGATAAAGATAGATGCGGAGAGGAGAGCTGGAGTTTGTTCTCACATCAATAGTGTGGCGGTGTCTGGTATCTGCAGGATCTCACACACACAAAGAGTTATCAGAGTCGAACTATAATTAAATCTGCCGAGAGCAGCACAAACGCACGCTCTCCGTTTTATCACATAAAGGATATCCACCTTCCCTAAATCTGACATCGGTATGCTATCGCGGCTTTGCCTGTCGATGCAAAAGTTATTCATTTGTTTACTATTGTGATCACAACTGACGTGATGCACAGCGGCAGAGGTATAACACACTTATCTAAGAGCTTATCAGGAAAACACATTGGACTTTAAAAAGCTGGATGCAGGCGGACGCACGAGATAGACTGGTAACATGAGCTGAATGATGCATAGGGTGTGTGATTTATTTATTCTACCCCTCTACTGTCTATGACCTTGGGAATACACAGAAGCCCAGAGTGAAAATTATATGGTGATAAAATAGTGTCTCTTTGTCAGCTAATCTGCCCACAGCAGCAGATGTGATTGACTCTGTGTTAATATGCAGGACCACACCTTTAATGCAAGGGCATGAGCTTTTAAATCTACGGGCACCTCAAAAGGACAAATTCTAAGAGATGCTTTGCATTGCAGATGCTCCGTGCGCTGGTTTAGGTTTTTATTAAGCACTGCAGCTAAATAACACTAATGACGTCATGGTTGATTTAATGAATTAATCACTGTCTGTTTTGTGGCAAGTGTTCTAACAATTTGTCTGCACAGCTCAATCCAGCCCAAGGCCCTTATATAACTCCACAACAAACTTTGTTGCAGCACCTATTAATCGAATCAAATAAAAGGCATTCACCTAATCTGATCCATCTCACCTGTAAAAAATATGATAAAAGCTTTTGTGTCCTTGTAAAATATTAGTCCCCAAAAAAAAAGCATGTATGCTGCCATCAAATAAATGTTTCAGCCATCTGAGCATTAAACTTTGATAAGATCCATAACGGCACAAGGCATTAAAGTTGCACCAGACAACCCTTCTACAAAATCCTAGGGTCAGTGGTTTGCTTCTCGTAAGATACCCAGTGTCGGAAGACAACTGGTGCAGTCTAATGAGCCTGCCTCCCCGGGGTGAGACAAGAGTTCACTCAGTTTTGGGACCTGGACCTGGAGAAGAGGGCATTAATCCTTGAATGAGACCAGGTACCTGGAGTGAAACGCCACAGTCACCTTACATGGCTTGCTGAAAATCCCCCCCGCATGAGACAAGAACCATAAATCTGTCCAAGGAAAAAAAAAAAAACGTCTCCAAAATATAATTACTTTCAATTATTCAAGACTTTATATAACTCCAAACTAATAAAATGCTTAACCAGTGTGCAGGAAGTCTGTGAAATATCTGCCTGTTTATTCTTTGTCTCAGAGTTCATAGCATGGGTAGAGTACAGAGACGCCACACACATCATTTATTTATGGTTCATGCAGTCAGAGTGAGGACGTACTGTACGTACCGGCCGACCATCGCACAGTGCTTTAACAATTTGACAGTAACACGAGGTGCATGCTGGCCCATATTTTTTACCACATGGTGCCATATTTCACCTATTACGTAGACCTCTGCTTGAGTAGCCTAAAGGTGCTGCAGCGATACGTGAAGGAAGCGGCACAGAAAACATGTAAGGGAATAAATCATTTTACTGAAAAATTACAAAGAGTTTCATGTCGAGCCACTGAGTCCTCAGATGTCTGGTTCAGTGACGTATGAAGCTGAAAGTGTTGACTTCTTGAAACTAATTTGTTTGATTTGCATCGATATTCAAGTTAAAAACCCAAAATGATCTTAACCAAGATGGTAAAACTACAAATATGACAAAATGGCTGGGAAAATTACTTTAAATTTACAATTTATTACTAATTCCACACTGTATATATATATACTTTTTACTCAACAGCAAAAGTAAATAGTTGCATTACTTGTAACATGGATTTCGTTACTATTAAATAAACACATAAAAACTATAACGGTGCTAGAGAGTGCACAAAGCTCTGCCAAGGCTCACGCCCTATCTCGGCAAAAAGTTATTGGTTACACCCGTTTATCCAGATCCGCATAAAAGCCTAATGGTTTTATCCTCGGGTCAGGCCCCACTGCTCCATAACAATTTCATGGCAATCTGTTCAGCAGACAAACAAACGCTGATGAAAACATAATCTCCTTGGCGGAAGTGACAAGACTACTGTTTCACGAGGTTAGAGGTTTGTTTTAGTTTACCCCCCGATGACATCTGGTTGGAAACCTGGTCGTGCCGACGCTGGAAGTGTCGTCTGCTTTTATCGAGGCTACACATCCTGTTCCCGCATCAGGCTATTACGTCCAATCTGTCATCTGAGTGAGGGACACAGCTGATGTCCATAAAACGTACAGTGGGACGGCAAAACAAGCCAACACTAAACATTTCAAAACGACTGAGGTCCACTGGGAAAGGGTTCACTTCTGTCAGCACTGGGTTTCATACTGGACAATTACTGGAAGCTGGTGAAAGGAGAACTGATGTCCTATGCAGAAGATTCCTCAATACATACTACTAGTTATTGGCTTTAGATTGAAATCAAAGTCATAGTTTTTATAAGAGTTTACACGACCTACGTTTTACAAAATATGTCTATCTAAACTTTCTGTTTTTTATATACACACAGGTAAACCAAAACTGGAGTATTTAACAATTTGCACTTTGGAAGGCAATTCCCAAATTCTCAGTTTTAATGATTTATAACGCTGTGGCCCACACACGGACGAAAAGGTTTAGTTGTAAAATATCGGCACAAGATAAATTATTTATTGCCAAATAATGTTTGGATTATTGAAAAAAGCTGCTTTTTGATACACTGTATATAAATATTACATATCCTGATGAGATTAGCTCCTGAATGTGGCAGCTATGCTTTCTTTAACAACCGTATGTTGTTTAAAATAACTACATGTTCCCACTGGTTTGAACTAGTTTTTTGGAGCTAATATGTGCAGCTAAGCCTTTGTTGCATGAGTGAGTAACTAAAACTTTCCTTTCTTTCACTGCTTTACTGTATAAATAAATGAAAAAGACGAAGTAGTAGCAACATTTCTTTTCTGTGAGTGAACCCAGGTGTCATATCCTTATGGAATCAAGTATCTGAGGCTTGCTTGGTGTGTAGAGCTCCACGGATGTAGAACTGCCAAACATAACAAACACCGTATTTGTGCGAGTGTTTGTGTGCAACGGTTGACCGAGTCCATGGATAGAGCCTATTGCCATCCAGCCAGCACATCACTCCTCTGAATTATTGAAACAGGTCAGTAAGCAGGAAGAGAAGAGCATCTGTATGTTTGTTTGTGTCTTTGCGTTGCCTGTGTGCATACAGCACTGCAGTGCAGATTCACAGCTTAAGCTTGCTGTCATTTCAGGACTGTACGGAGGGAATTAATGGCTGCGCCCTCTATTAATTTCTAATCTTATAAATATACAACGGATGCCGCCTCAAGTAGATATTTGAACAAAGGTTATATATTGCAAATAGTGGATTATGTGTGTTGGAAACGGCTGTGCAAAAAAAAAAAAAAAGACCCAGTAATGAATACATTCACATTGAATAGTTAATAATAACAGTCTCTCTGACTTTGCAGTTTGCAAATGGCTCCAGAGCAACACTGTGTTCTCGCTGTGTTCCAATTCTCCTCTGTCCTGAGCTGTTTCCTTCTTTTAACAGAACAGCAGCTGGAATAAGAACCAAGGGCAACCACTGCTCCTCCATAAAAAAAATATAACAGCAGCATGCAGAGCTTCTGAGAAATGGGATATCAACGCACAAACCGGCTGTTGGAGTCGTTTTGGTGCCTGAAGAAAGTAAGCACGGATTTTAAATGAAACAACAAATGAGACTTGAAACAAATGTTATAATGCAATGGTTTGGAAAAACAAACAAACAAATAAATTTGGGTGAAAATACAATTTGTTAAGTACAGATGCAAAGCTGTGACTCCAGCTCAAATGTTAACAGGGGCAATAGAAAAAGGCTCTGGAGGACGAGCCGATAGTAATTTAGAAACCCACCACACGACTGTCATAATTAAAAACTGTCTTGGTTATACAAGATTCTCATCAACCTATGATCTGCTTCCTAATGACTTTTTTTATGTGGATTTTCCTCACTGGACTTCCTTGTTCATTTTGGGTCATTCATCTTGCTTCACCCATTCTCCTGTACCAGCTTGTCTTTACTACCTCTGTAAACTAGCGTTCTATCAAGTGTCCCTCTTCATGTATGAACCTTGCTTCCCTATTTGGGATTGCTGTTGATTGCCTGCTCCTTGACTGGTTTTGGTTGCCAGTTTGCAGCTGGTTTTGTGTGTGATTTTTTTTGGACTACTGTCTGAAGCCCGATCTGTTGCCTGCGCTGCTTTGATTTGTTTGCTTGATCAGATTACAAACTGTTTGCCTGCCTCACCTCCTTTGTGAGTTACAGTGCCTTGCATAAGTATTCACCCCCCTTGGACTTTTTCCCATTATGTACTGTTACTAACTGGAATTCAAATAGACTTAAATAAACTTTTTCCCGTTTGATCAACAA